>UXUI01009408.1:8772-19427 GCA_900576705.1 Enterobius vermicularis
ATTCATTTTTCCACTGTGTAGAGGTTTTAAGGCAGTAAAATTTTCTTTCATTTCTGATCATGTATTTTTCAGATTGGAGAACGAGGCGTGACTTTATCTGGTGGCCAAAAGGCTCGTATTTCATTAGCTCGAGCACTGTTTTCAAATTCACAGGTTTATTTGATCGATAATATACTCTGTTCGGTTGATCAGAATGTCAGCGACAGGATCTTTAAAAGCGCTATCAGAGAAGTTTTAGGAAATAAAACGGTGCTGTTCGTCACAAATAACATTCAGGTTCTTTACATTTTTTATATTCGTTTCTTTCTTAACTTCTTGACAGTTTTTGTGGATCGAAGGGTGGTATAACTTATTTTCAATATTTCATCGGATTTTGGACATTAGGCTTTTGTTATTTTGTCACCAGTAATGGATAGCTGTGTGGGAATAGGTGCGTTAGGAACTAGTGTTAGTTTATATTTTTAGTACCTGTCACAATGCGATCGTGTAGTTCATATGGAAGGTGGTCAAGTTGTTGGGGTTGGGAGTCACCAAGAGTTGCTTGAAAAATCTGAACCCTACGCACAATTTTGCGAAAGTTGTGTCACTTCTGGTAAACTTTCGTTTTTTGTTCATTTTTGCTGAACATTGCTTGCGAATAAGTCATTTATTATAGTTCAAGAGAACCGCTTGCGATTTGAGGATGATCAGAGTATGAAGATCACAGATGACGATTTTGTGAAAGTTGAGAGCAGTAAGTCAGGAGGAGCAAAAATTTTAAAGCCTAGAAGTGGTTCGTTCCCGAGTGAAATTTCAGCATCTACAGTCGGTTCATTGGCCGATATACCATTGGCGACAAATGGTATGTTAAAGTCATTAAGGAACACAGCGATAAAATCTAATTTATTTTGGTTCAGGTCGCATTGTGGAAGAAGAAGAAAATTACGGATTGGCTGCAGTTAAATGGTCTATTTACAGGTAGTTTAATGCAATAAAAAATATGGTTCAAATTTTAAAAGTATTAGCTTCTATTGCTCTCAGTTCCCTTATTTTCTAGAAAATATATTGAGGCTGCGGGCAGTATCTTCACTTGGATCGTTCTGTCAATTGCGTTTTTACTGAACGTTATAGCAACAATATTTTCAACAGCTTGGTTAGCGCAGTGGTTGAAGAATGGTAGGATTGAAACGGTGAGAAAGTAGTTATTTATCCAGCAAAAGCTTATTATTTTTCATGGGAGGAAAAAAAGGATCTCTTGGATTTAAATAAAAATTTTGCTCTTGTTAAAATTTTGTACATTTTTTAGAATATCACTGTCGGAAATGATACGTTGGTGACAACGAGGACTCTAGTTAATAGTCCTGCAAATGCTTATTATGGCACAATTTGCGGCTTTTCTATCTTGTTCCTGGGAGTATCTGGGCTAGTCAAAGCCATCATTTTTGTTCAGGTATTTTTTTTGTTTACAACAGGTGCTGTTAGTTTCGTGACATCTAACACTTAACCGAGTTACAGTATTTTGTGCTTGTTGGTTGTGAAGTTTCTTGATCGTCCTAACTGTGGTTTCAGAAATCTTTATTCCAGTTATCTTTTCTGAATAATTAAGTGCATTCAACTTTTAGGTCTCATTAAACGCTGCGTCTAAGTTGCATAATAAAATGTTTCGTAGCATTCTAAGAGCTAATGTGCAGTTCTTTGATACAACACCAACAGGAAGAATACTGAACAGGTTTTCGAAAGATATGGATGAGAGTAAGCACACAGATATTTTCTTTTTATTTTAATTTTTATTTGTGGTGATGTTTCACATTTTTCATTACTTCTTATTTGATCTTTTCAGTTGACATCAAACTTCCATTTTCTGCCGAAGTTTTTCTTCAAAACGGCATAACTTGCATATGCTATCTCATTATGATTATCTGGGTTTTCCCGTGGTTTATTCCTGCCAGCATCCCCCTCGCCTGCTGTTTTTCGCTATTTGTTGTCTGCTTTCGAGCAGGAATTACTAGGTAAGTACTTCTACTTTCCTCACTAAATTTTCTATTTCTTGAGTAAATTTAACGACCACATTCGTTAGTCGTCGTCAGTATTATGTTACTGTCTATTTTTCTTTATTGATTGAATATTATTTTTTTGTTTTAGCCTTAAACGCATTGAAAATGTATCACGCTCTCCACTGTTCGACCATATCACTGCTAGTATGGAAGGGCTGTACACTATCCATTCGCTTGGGCAAATTAATCGTTTTGTTGATACGTTGAAGACCAACCTCGATGCTAATAGGTACGTCTTTTCAATGTTTTTTTTCACTTTTGAACCTTAACTTACCATTTTCGTAAAATTTGCTCTTTATCGCTTGGAACTTATTCTTGCTTTTGCTCCTGGTATTTTTTAATTTGAAGCAAGTATTTTTGAAGTGGAGCTATGTTTATGTATCAGTCTGCTATGAGATGGTTGGCTGTTTGGCTAGATTTAATCGTAGTTGCGATTACATTTGTGGTAGGTCTCTTGATAGTTATGTTTACTGGACGTGTTTCTCCAGCTGATGCAGGCATGGCTTTGGCGTTTGCTGTACAGGTTAGCCAAAATACAACGTTTAATGTATTTTTAACTTTGATTGCCTGATTTTTACTTGCGGTAATTGCAGTTTATCATGTATTTGCTAATATTTGTAGATGAGTGGTATATTCCAATTTGCTGTTAGAACTCATACTGACCTTGAAGCCAAGATGACGTGTGTCGAAAGAGTAGCCTATTACAGCGAGGTAGTTTTTTCACAATCAAATTAGAGGAGTTTTTAGACCCTAAATAAGTGTTTCTTATGCGTATTTTTAGTTCTTGGACTGTGATTTGTGCTTTATTGGTTACCTATTCTCAAGAAATTATTATAATTAGTTTTATTCTTTTCTGGTTGTAATTTTGAATATGCTTTTAGCACGTCGAGTCGGAATCTGATGTGGAAGGAAAAAATGAACGTACATCTGTACCGAATGACTGGCCTTCAAACGGGAAAATAGCGTTCTCCGACGTCAAGTATGCACTGTTGTTTTATTTTCCAGTAGCCACAGTTGTACCCAGAAATTTTTCTCGCGAAACATCTTTTCAGATTGCGGTATCGTTTGAATCTTCCGCTTGCATTAGACGGTGTCTCGTTTGTCATTGATCCGAAAGATAAAATTGGCGTTGTAGGCCGCACTGGATCTGGTTAGTCAACTTTAACACAATACTTGATTAGCTTCTTCGTTTAGACTTTTTAATATTGGATCAGTGAGGTTTTTTAGGTAAGTCTTCTCTGTACAACGCTTTGTATAGACTTTACTCTCTTACTTGGGGGACTATCTCAATCGATGGTGTAAACATCGCTCATGTTCCCTTGCACCGGTTAAGGCGCTCAATGGCAGTAATACCTCAAGATCCAGCATTGTTTGCTGGAACTATTCGATATAATTTGGACCCTGAAAAAGAGTTTGGTGACAATCAGCTCTGGGACGCGTTGGAGAAAGCTCATGCGAAAGATATTGTAGGTATTTTTTTATCTGTTAGTTAGAATTGCTCATATCTACAAATAAAAAACATCGATACAAACTTTATTTAATATTTTAATTTGCCTTATCGTTGCTCCTTTTAGTTTGTGGTGTATTACCAAAAGTTTGTTTTTATCTAGTAGTTGTTAATAACAGTGTAGTTTAGGTTATGGCACTGGATAGGAAAATGGACTCAGCTGTTGAGGAAGGTGGACGAAATTTTTCTGTTGGTGAAAGACAGTTGCTTTGTATGGCCAGAGCTATATTAAGGTAAATAGTGGGTTTTGAGGGCTTAAATTGAAAGTTTGTGGGTGACATTAAACGAAAGAAAATCCATCAATTTTTTTAGGAAAGCAAAGATTGTCATACTGGATGAAGCGACGAGCAGCTTAGATTCTTCCCTAGATAAGAAGATTCAGGACTGCTTGAGTGAGGCTCTGGCTGACTCAACTGTGATCCTTATTGCACATAGATTAGAAAACGTTCTTCGTCTTGACAAAATTCTGTATATGGATCAAGCCAAGGTTAATCACGGGTCGTTTTTAATTCTGTAGATGCTGTCTTCTTTTTTTGTTAAGCTTATAAAACTTCATTCTTAAGGAATCATTTATTTAGAAATCCAAACCTGTTTAATTTAGGTGCTGGAATATGGAAAAATCTCAGAACTTTTGGACAATAAGGATTCAAATTTAAGCCGTTTATTATCAGAGCAGAAAATAACTCCTGTTATGAAGCAGATGTCTTTGTTACACCAAGAATCTAATGGAAAAGATTCTTCAATTACTGGGAGTGGCTCTAGCACGCCCGTTCGGATATACCCTCAAATTGATGATGGATCTGGGAAAACTTCGCCGGAAACTTCAGAGTTTGAAAAGATTAGTGAAAGTGCGGTTAAAGATAACGCAACTAGTTCTGAAGAAAGTGATCTTGAAATTATTGAGAATCCTGTGCCTCCTAAACGCAAAAGGTAACGGTGCTAGGGGGATTAGTTTCTATCCGGATTCTGCAGGTTTTACCGATCTTCCTTTATACTGGTCATTTCTCTGAATTGCCGGTCTGGTCTAAAATTTCGTTGGTGAAACTTGGGTGAAAGTTGTTTCGCAATTTGGTTTTTTGCTGTTGTTTGTTCTTCAGGCACCTGATGTAGTATTTTTGTTACTTATTTCTCTAGTGACTGTAGCGGAAGCTGTACTCCAGAAATTGGTAGTTGACTGGTGGCAGTACCCTTTTAAATTTGCCTAAGGTATTTTAAAACAGAGGTACTCAGAACTGCCGGTAAGTGTAAGGTTGGTTTGGGTTTTGCAACTATACCCGGGACACGGGTGTTTTTGTAATTATTTTATGTGGTAATGGGCATTACTGTGTCCATAAGAATTTACTGTATAGAATTAGTCGTTTGATTTGCACCTGCTTTCGTGGCTTTGAGCATGCTTTTTTGCTTCTAATGCAAGTGAGGAAACCGGCACACTGAGCGTAAAACAAGTATATGCAACAAAATTAGAGGGGTTTGTGAAGTTATATAATTAATTATAAGCTTCACCGAAAAAATTTAGATTTATGGCATAATATAACTTTTTATTCATTAAATTTCATGTGGTGAATACTGAGTCTTTATAAAAAATAGTCGGAAGGCACTTATTTTGACCGGGTCATCATTACAAATGGAGTGATTTGAATGGGGAGATCGATTGATTCATTAATTTACGACTTTACATGACTTTTAAAGTATTCGAAACATATGGAGAGTTATAGCATATTCCAGCCGGTTTTTTTTTTTTTGATTTTTACGCGTTATGTCCTAAGGCTCTTGCTCGTTAGCTACAGATTTTTTTTGTTTATAGTTCACAAAAACAGTTTCACTTACTATCTTAGTTCTCTGTTGTTATGACCGTTTTTTCAAGTTGCTTTAGCAGTAACTCTGTTATTCCAAAAACAGACAGGTATTAAGAAATTTTTTAACTCGTTATATTACTTAAGATTATTTTTAGAGGAATTATTAACATCAGTTTTGCATCACTTTTCGTTATGCGGGATAGATCACTAATGGGTGAGAAGTTATTATGTTTTATTTTAAAAAATGGTTTATTTTTCGGGTTAAACAGTTGTTTGCTGTAATTTCAAATGTACTGACTTGCTTGCAGATGATTTGGCTAAAATATTTACGGCGAAATTTGGAAGATAAGATTTTGTTTTTGAACTTCAGATATCTTATTTTTGTAATATTGTAGACTGTAATTTGTGTTATTAACACTTCATATCTGGAACAAGCGGAGCTTTGATTATTTAATTTTGGCTCAGTCCTACTAAATGATCTTATATTTGTGAAACTACTGTTTACTATTAACTCACCGCTTTCTTAATTAATATTATTTTAAACGTATTCCATTTACTGTGAATCATACAGGTAGGATTAAATTTTAGACCTCTTTCGAAATCTGTCTGTCGACTTCTTCTTGTTGGGTTTTTTCTAAGAGGTAGAAACTAACGGAAATAATCTGTATTTTACTATTATGATCTTCTGGTTGTTGTTGTATAGGTTGTGATATATATTTTACAATGTAAAACACTGTTTCTACTTTGGTTTTTTTCTGTTCATCGATGCTCATCTAATACTAGTTTTCCTATTTTTGATAACATTTGGTAGTTGTAACGTCTTTTTCTGACTTTCCCCTCTCGACGTTTTTGCGCTGGAGATCGTAGTTGTTGTCTGTTGTAATATTGGCGTCTTCTTCCGTTTTAATGACATATTATATTTGTGTAAATAATAAAATTTGTATAATAAATATGTAAACTGAAATTTTTTGGATATCAGCAGGTTTTTTGGTTCTTTAGTCTTTTTTTTTGTAGAATTTTAGGAGTTATTGTTTGCCACAGAATCAACTTTCAGTTTCCTTGTGTTCAGCTTGTTCCAGTTTATTTTCAAAGCAGTGTTTGTTTTTTAAAAAACTATTTGCGACAATGGTCGGGATTTAAACGAGAGACTGTACATGGAGAGGATTTTTCACTATAGCCTTGCTGTTCGAGTAGTATTTCAAAAGTCTCACTTTTTCCTTTCTGCTCTTTTTAAAACTCTTGATAAAATGTACTTTGCACAACGTATTGTCGTTGAGCAGTTCATATGCATTTCGTGAAACGAGAGCTTGTTTTGGCTAGGTCAGCTCCAGTTCGTCTATGTCGACGAATCAAAAGGGCAATGTCTAGGATTACTGAACTTCTTTTGCCTTGTGTCAGATGTGTATGTAAGGTAAGGAAGTCGGCGGATGTCAGTTTTACATCATATTCGTAACCGTTTGTGGGTCCCGACGTACCGCTACTTGTTGTTAGAGGACGGGCAGTGCGGTCCTAAGAAGTCCAGTAACACATGGGCGACTTATTTAACTTTATTTCATCCATCGCATGATGAATATTTAACGTTTTTTGTAATTACAATTGGCTTATCATGCAGTGAAATTTGCAAACGTCGATTTTAGGATAACCCGTGCTAAACAGAAATAAAACGGAAAATTTGTAGCCTTTCTAGAAGTATGCAAAATGAAAAATAAAATTTAAACTTTAAATAAGCTTGAGAAGATCAAAGAAATAATTCTTCTGAAATCTGATTGGGAGAAAGCACTCGGCAAACATTGTTCAACAAACGCATCACTATTTCAAACAACGTGGGACAAGAAAGACAGGCTGCTATAGTGAGCCGAGATCAACTCGTCTTTCAGAAGCGACATCCGGATGCCAAAGGTCAATCGCCAGTACTAAACAGTACTTGTTGGCCGACGCTCCTTCGAACCATAGTTCATGTTCGAAGGAGTCATCAAAAATGATAAACCTTCCAGTCTTCCAACCACGAATCTCATCAGCGACGCGTATCCGCGCTTCTGAAACAGTTTAAAAATTGAGTTGATTTATTGTCGAGTGCAGCTGCAAAAAGCTGCATTATCTGTGATAAGCAATTGATAAATTTGAAAACAGTATTTTAATGGTAAAAACTGTGCGGGATAGTAGTTATTTAACCCCTCCTGTTTTGGGTATTTGCGTTGGAAAAACCATCTTGTTAATTTCAATTAGGCGTAATCGGATCTTTGTATCTTGTTTGGTTTGTCCTTGAGTATAGGTTTTGCATATTCTGCTTTGAAAATTGGTCATTAGTTACCTGAAGGTACAACAAGTCCCAAATGAGCTTGAAGTCGACAGTTGGAGTAACCGCAATGTGGCCAAACTCGAGAGTTGCTTGTCAAGAGAGACAATTTCATCTGAAAAAAAGTATAGAAGTCAGTATACTAGATATTTGTAATGCTAAAATGCCGATTTAGTTTTTAGTATGCTTTGATTACAGTTTCTTTCCTATTACAACTTAGTTTATGCTGTGAAGACCAGGCAGTTACCACTGCATTCAAATGCATCAGTCCATAGAGCAACTGATAATTTTTCAGAGAGTTAAGGAGATTTTCCTGGCGCCGATGTCATAAGTTTGAGTTATTGTAATTTTATTTTGAGGCAACTTTGATAGTGGGAACAAGAAATATTAGGTTCACAGCTTTCAACGCTTCATCTTTATTTTATGGAGAATCATGTCAAGATGTTTGAAGAAGGCAGGAATCGGATGGGCAAGCTTTGGGCATTATTGGGCACAACATATGGATTTATAGTACACATTGTCCAGTAATTTAAAATATAACTGCTCAGTTTTATCCTTTAATCTTTTGTGACAGTGATGGTATTTGGCATCAGCGAACCAAGCTCAATTGAAGCTTTGTTCGTGTCAAATGGTTCCTTGCAACACGCTCCTCTGTAAAATGCTTCACTGCTGCTGCGAAACACGTTAATAGTTCACTCGCTTTTAGCAGATCATCAAACGTTAAATTACAATATTTAGCGAGCGCAAAAACAGCGGAGCGGGAATATTTAAGGTATTTTTAGACCGTCATTCGATGTGGTAATCGCCTGTAGTCATTTTACACGATCGAGATTTAGTTACACGCTACAGTTCAGCTGAGATTAGAGTCTCCTATGAATTGCTGTAGCCGCTTTACTCAAATTTCTCCTCAAAAGTCTTTTTCAGCAACAGAATTCACTCGCTCATCATCGAAAAGGAACATCTCTCATCTCCAGAGCCCTCAGTCACGAAGCGAAATCTTCAAAATCAATTTTGGACGACGATTCTAAGAACAGTACTTATCTGAAGTATATGAATGAATTTACTGGAGAAACAACACTTCTGATTTTTCGAAACTCCAAGAACAAAATGGTTTTAATTTTGGCGCTTTCCTAGGACAGTCTACCTTGAAGTCTTATGGAGCGGAAATGGAGACTATTGAACGTAGATCATTGTGGTTTTTGTGAGGATATGTAACAAAAAAGTGGGTAACGAAGAAATGTTTGTAAGTGGTGAAGGAAAAAAAACGTTCCTTCTCATTAAAAAGATAATTAAAAATTTCAAGAATGGAGAAAACCTCGCTTTTCGAACTATTAGAGGTTTCGCGAAATTCTCTCAGTAACTTGCAAGTTTTCCGAGACCTCATGCAGTTAACATCATCCCATGACCAACCACGATAAAAGTAATAGGACGACCAATTTCCAAACCACGTTAGTTCTGGATTTTCAGGACTGAATAACTCTGGATTTGTTTTCAATAGGGCAATTGCCTCTTCACGTATAACAGTCCATTGTTTCTCCATGACCTAAAAAATAGTCATTTTGTGGTTAAGTCTTCATAACATTTGTTCACTCTAAGTATTCTTCAAGCGTTACATGAACAGACCTTTTTGAATGCTTTAAAGCAGTTCTTTTACAGTGTTGTCAAGCCTTAAATTGGTTTTCTTTACCCGAAGAGACAGGAGTTTAGAGAAATGATAGCAGGCGAAGTCGGTATTAAATTCGTACTTTGGTAAAGAAATATTATGATATTAATGCTATCTGAGCTAAACTGTTTATATTATGCATTTTGACCGCAAATTCGTAAAGGCTGTAAAAACCATTTCCCGTATAACTCTAGAGAGGAAAAAATTGTGTCACGACAGAAACAGTGTTAACAGGCTGTTAGCAACAAAGTGGAACTTCTTGACCTTCAAGAACTTTGCGTATGTTGTCTGCTCGGTCGTCCACCATGGCTTTGCCGACAGTCCGCGAAAGTTGTGTAGCGATCTTTGGTACGGTGACAAAAACAATCCGATTTTTGATCCCTCGTTATAAACTTCATAAGCCTGAAACCGGACCGCGAAATACTCATTTGGGCTTTTTTTTCTAAATCCGTCGGTTCTGATTTAAAGCCGAAAATTTTTCAGAGAGTTGGAGAAAAATATGAAAAATGTAAAATAAAAACAGTGTACTTCTTGCGCTCTTCCAAGTCGCGTCAAGGCGTCTCCAAAATGATAGTAAAACCTGCAAATGTAAGCTAACTGAATTTGCAGCAGGACAGCAGAGGGAATGATTTACTGGAGGACGTGGAGGGGACCAACGAAGACTTATCAAATATTGATGTATGAAACATTTTAAGAGCGATGCTGTGTAGAAGCGCTCAAAAATCACAAACATTCATGGATGAAAAAATGCTTAACCTGGGATCGGTTATTTTTCGTTGAGTTGCCCAAAATCCCTTTCTCATGTAGAGTACCGCTTCGTCCAGATTCCCTCGCAATTTTTGAATAAAACCATAATATGCCTGTGCCATTCCATTTTCTGGATATTGTTTTAGCACCTAAAAGTTCGTATAAAAAAATTTTTTGCTGATTTATTTTTTATTCGTGTGTCTTAAACAAGTGAAGGTCTTATCATGCGCGTAAACTACAGATCAATTAGAAGAAAGCAATTACAACTAAACCAAATTACTAAATCAAAACGACTTATTCAACTAACATCATTGTACACTTTGAATGCGTCATCCTCACGACCCATCATTAAGAATGTTAACGCAAAATCATTCTGAAGTTCAGGATCGTCAGGGTCTCTATCAATTAGAGCCCGTTGCGCAACCAAAACTTTGTGGAGCGCTCCCCGAAAACGAGCTCTTTCGATAAGACGACTTGCAGCTTGTCTAAAGACATTATTCAAGTTTTAGTTGAGTATTTTTGCTTGCCTAGCAAAATCAAGTCACATTATCAACAGATATATAGCTGCAAGACAGTGTTGACATAGGAGTTGGCTATAAAAGCAAAAAAAAAA
>UXUI01009410.1:0-18978 GCA_900576705.1 Enterobius vermicularis
GCTGCACCTGCACCAGTAGTCGCTCCTGCTGCTCCACTTCCAGTGCTACGCGCCCCGGTAGCAGCTGTAGCTGCAGCACCAGCTCCCGTATATCCTGCTCCAGCTGTTGCAGCAATTCCAGCATATGCACCATTTGCCCGTGCTGCTTACGTCATCGGCAGTAACAAAGGAGTGAAATCAGAAGCATAAACTGCGCTTTGAGAACAAAACGTCGCAGTAGAAAAGACCTTGATGCTTCTCACTAGAACCGCTGAGGGCCACCAAAAGCCAACTCATGTGACATTCTGCAGCCACCCTTCCTGCTGTTCCACTTTAATTTCTGTATATAATGGAGTGAAATAAACTATTTCTTTCTAATGCAGGTCATATTTGCAAAGTACAAGAATTTTAGATTAGCTATTCCGTACTACTGGAAGTCATTATGAGTGAACAAATAACATTTAGAAACTGGAAGGATTTTGCAAAAGTCCTTATCCTGACGATGAAACGTAGAAAAAGTCGATAGTGCTGTAAAAGCTAGCAGGTTTTCCTGATTCGCTAACTCTTAGATGATAATATTGTAAAAAATCCCAAAACTGCAGAAGTGAAATAGCTCTTGAATATTTTCAATAAATTGAAAATGTACTTTTAAATCAGATAAAACTTACGACAGCTCACTAGTTTGGAAAATCTCGGCCCTAGAACAAGGAACCACATGCAAATCCTGCTCATAATCATCTACATTACGTTGCTTCTCATTGTAATAACAGAGTAACCGATCGACACATTTGAACTGGCAGTACTTAGACACCGAAGAATCACATAACAGCTGCACCATTTCCCCTCGAGAAAGAAGTAACTAAATGAGTTTCTCGTCAAATAAAAGTAGGTTTCTCCGGGAGCAGTACTAATAACTCAATATTTTTGTACCAAATGAAAAAAAAAAAACGAAAATATTTTGCGTGGGTAAAAGAGATGACAAGGTCAAAAAAAGTTCTCTTTTTCGCGAAAAGAAAAGGACTTTAGGTAAAAGATCGATGTTGTAAAGGCGCCAATCCTTCTCAATTCTTTCCTTTAGGAGAATGTCATTAGCATTGGCACATCCTGAACGCTCGCTGTAATTACAGAAAAGTTAATGACCGGGCGCTATACTGAAACATGTAAATAGTGCGCCATATAAAACTTTAGTTGTAAAGCGTTGAATTCCTTAATCTAAGCAAAGAGCTTACGAAAATTGACCCTTCAAATATAAATATGACCATTTTAAAAATTGCACTTCATGACCCTTACGAAGTATGAGAAAAGTAGCGTTGACTAAAACAAAAAACCCTACTCTATATGCCACTCCAAACGGACATCAGATACGTCCTCTACTTCATTAACAACAAGTAACTCCTCATTTTCTTTCAGAAGCCTTTTATCTATCACAACGTCACTGACTGTACCAGTGGTCCGCAACCTTTTCGACCAGTCATAAATGCTGTGCAAGTTGAAGGACGCCCACTTCCCACCGTAAAAATCGTTCCTGTAATTCTTTAATTGTAGAACTGTCTCTAAATTCGTAGTAACGGCTTCATGCCAGTGAAATTTAGAACCGACTAGTAACACACCAGCTTCCATCTACCAAAATTAACACGCTTCCACCCGGCAACCTACCAGAAGTACTCCGGAAAATGAGTCACCTGTCCAAATGAAGAACTGAAAACCCTGCCCTAGCACAGGCTGCTGCGATAATCGATTCAGGTAAACCTGTCCCCAAAATGACGACATCGAACTGTTCAGGCAAACTCTCCATCCCCAACACTTTGGGATAAAGCTAAAAGACACCCACTCGTCATTTGTTTCTTATTACAGTAGCTGACATACAGGTAAAAAAAAAAAGCACAAAAGACGCCACGTAAAACAAGAGGTCCCTTTCCCACGACACCTTATTTGGAAAAAATTTTTAAAGAAATCTATCTTGGAGAATCCAGCACTACGATAGGCGAAGAGTACAAGGTGAAGAAACCGAAGGACATCTTACACAGCTTAAAAAATTTTTATTGAACCGTATCATCATAAAAACATTTAAATCAACAATTTCCACCAAAATTAACAACAAATCGACATAAATGAGAAAAACCAAGTGAGAGGAATAAAACGTCCTGATGCATATTAAGTAATACACTGTACATATAAAACGAAGCAGTATCCAATAAAGTTAAAGAATACCAGTATTCTAATGAAGATTATCACTTAAATGCAACCACCCGTTTCTGAATCAAACAGTTCTAGAAATTTTTCTATAAAATTTAAATATAACAAAGTAAATGCCATCAAAAATTAAACAGTAATGAAACACGAAAGCATCTCTTAAGAAAAATGCAATGAAACATGAAAATCTGTCCTCACAATTAAAAACTAACTTAAGAACTAAAAATTGGGCGAAAAAGAGACACCATTCACAGACTGAATAAGTAACATCTTGAAAAATTCTGCTCCTATATGAGACGAAAAAATCATTTTTGTAATTAGAAACTAAAACATCGTTTCAAACACCTGTATAGAAAATTTGAGCAGTGATAAAATCAAATTCTCAAGAACTAAAATGTCCACAGATGTCTCACAAATTTTACAAAGCACTAGAAAAGTTATTATGAAAAAGCTCACCATCTACACAAAACTTTTAAAACGTAGAACTTAGCGATAAAATCTTGTCGTAATACAGCATATATGCCTCGCAAGACGCAACTTCAGAGAACGGCACACGAGTAACCTTAAAAAATTAATCGTTATAATGCACTGAATGAGAGACACTAAAAAATGTAGCAGAAACACAGCTGAGTTCAAATAGCATGAACGTGAAAGACCACCTAAAAAGCCATTTAAAAAAAAGATGATTTGTTGTACATGGTCAAATGTACAAAGATAAAGATGACCTGCCTGTTATAGGTAGTTTGTTCTTGGGAATACTCTTATCCTTTCCACAAAACGTGCAGAAAGAGAAGAGAAGGAAGAACGAGTAACAAAGAAAGACGCTTACTCAGATACGAATGGAACTGGAAAACAACGCAAAAAAGCGCCTGTAGGAGCATGCAGATAATGCGTGGTTGAAATTTCATGCAAGACTTCTAGAATTTTTACAAGATGTTGTTCCTAATGTACAATACTGCCAGTAAGTGATATAAGAGTTGCAGAAAAGTTGCGAACGAAAATTCTTAGCGAAAGGTTTCAAAATAACTTCGGGAGCAATTTACTGCTTTTATCTCCATCTTTCAATCTAAAAACGATTATTCCTTCATTCTGACAACACAGCTGCTGACTTTTTCCTTGTACCATCAGTATTTCCCGTGAAGCTCATCATCTTTGAAATTTTCTTCTGTTGCTGGAGTCCAGGCCCAGGAAGTTTTTTCGTATCATCATTTTTCGGTGATTTTTATGTAAATAAACAGAAAAAGAGACGCAGGTCAGAATAGGAAAGTAAAACGACAGACTGCCTCCAGAAACAGTAACATGACTACTCAAAGTAAGAAAAAAAAAGCAAAAAACTAGAATCACCAGTCATTACAACAGAAATTAAACTTAAAATATGATGAAGAAACTGCAATACCTTGAAAATAGACCAAGAGTTAGCGTTTCAATAATGCGCGTTTTTTTTTAGGAATTGAAGATGAATCTGTAAATTTTATTCAAAAATGAAATAGATGCAGTTTCAGTAAAAGAACGAAAGTTATGCTTACACAGCATTGCTTACAAAGCCGAACTTTAAATCTCGAAGCTTTATTTCCCAACTCCTTCTTCAATTAAACCCCTGGCATCTTTCTTAAGTCTTCCAAATGCTCAAAGATGCAAACACTTAAAAGGGACTAAATCAGCTGCAACATGCTCTTCAGGCATAAAACTCTCCATAGAACTTGGCAGCTCTCCACTTTTTTCAGTGGGAGGCGAGTGCGATGAGGGCAAATAAATATGCTTCGGAAAGAACTGTTCAAGTGTTCTTCCTCCTGGAGCGGCAGTTAGAGAGAGTGACTAGCTCAGATTGCAGAGAACAGGAGAAGCGAGTAATTGCATTGATTAGTGCAAAAAATGGATTTTATAGAAATTTGAGGTCATTTACTTGTGAATCGCTAGTTTTGTACCAGGCAGTATCGCCAACAGAACCAATGCCTCTTCGATAAGTGATAAAATGACCTGACTCAGGCTCTCCCATATGCACTGACACAGCTCTTAATCGGTACTTAAAGCGCAAAGAACAGGCGCTGAAAAAAATGCATCGGAAAAAAACCAAGTAAGGTATTTCAGAAGAAATTTTTAATCACTAAATGTCATGAAAAGCCAACCTTATAGAAGCTGCAAGATCTTCCAAGTTTTCAGCGTCCGAAAATAAAAATGAGGAATTGGCGATAGTACCATTATATAACTTAGGAACCTAAAAATGCAAAATTGACCTAAGCAGGAAAAACTTCAAGCGACGCATTGTATTTGGATATAGTGCACCACAAGGATTCTCCCCAAAAACTAAGAAAATCCAATTCTATTTGACAAAAAATGAATCTCCCCGTTGAAGCGAGAATGAAATGAAAGAGAATGAAAGAAATAAGCAAACAATGCCACACACTAACATTTGGCGGAAATAGCCTCCCAAAACTAAAAAAAAATAATTTTTTTCGAACAACTTCCATACCTGAGGTCTCGAAAAAAAGCAAAACTTTTCAACATCCAATATCTCAGGGAATGAAAAACGATCGTTTCTTTTCAACACGTAGCCAGATGGCATATATATTACCCGTTCGACGCGCAAAACAAGGAGAGACGGCAACTATAAAGCAGTTCAAACCTTATAATTAAAAGTCGACTGTGAAAAAAAACAAATATACTTCTGATAGTTGAATATGTTTACCCTACAAAATCCATGTTTCTTGACAACACCATTTATAGCAGTAGTTTTCCGTTCAGTGCACTTATCGCATTTTGCATCGCGAATCATTTCGGAACAAAAGTATTTGTGCAAGAGTACATCTAATGAAAGCCACTAAAATAAACATGCCAAGCCTCAATAAGTTTTCAATAAAGATATCAATTGCAAGCAAAAGTCTTGTCTTTGAAAAAAAAAAGTAGCTCACAGAGAAAAGCGTCGTAACAGGAAAACAAAGCCAACAGAAGAGGGTTTACGTAATGAAAATAAAATCTGTGAAAACAATGAGTTTAAAAAAACCGCAATTACACCCATTAAATATGCTCAACACTTTATCAAAAGCACTGCTTAAAATCTGGTTTTACAAAGCATTCTAAATTATAAAGTATAAAGTCCAGAAAACTGAAACTAAGCTGGCAAGGCCAAGAATGTAATGCAATTCACAACAAATTTTAGCAGCGCATCTCAACAAAAGGGTACGGTAAAATATTTCTACTTCTAAAACTGCCAAGAACATAATCATCACTAGTTTGAGAGAATCTTCGACGGTATTAACTTAGAAGAGATCATCGTAGACAACGACAAATAAGATTAGCAAGCTTAACAGAATGAAGGAAATTGTCTTCATTCGATATATAAGCGATCTTAGTCCAACTACTATTTCCCACCATCTTGTTTATTTGTTGACAAAATACCAAGAAATAGACGCTCAATTATAGCTCTGTACTGAAGTATCACAGTCAGCTGAAGAAGACTTAGGCGATGCTTTCGGATGCAGATTTCAGAGGAGTTCCTACTGGTGATCAAAAAAAATTTTGTGCACACTTCATTCCTAATTCATATTGCATACTTTTGAAATTTAACATGTAAGTTTCATTATTAGTAAGCCACCTCTCCAATTTGGAAAAGAGAAGTTTTTTTAGAAAATAATACTCCGCCTCGAAACAACCCTTCAATTTGTTAACACTTTTCAACATAAAGAAGAGTTCATCATTAGCTTGTAATTTCTTTACTCGAACTATGAAGCCTAAATCCTCCTGAAAGCTAGTATCTTTGAGTTACAGGCTTCACAGACTGGTATGCAACACTATATAATTCCAACAGAACAAAGCAAAATTCATAAACAAATGAATTTTATGTAAAAAAGAATGTTAAGCATTAAAAAAAAAATTCTTCATAGAACTTTCTGTTCCACAAAGTAAAAAAAGTCATAGACAACGATCTCAACTAAACCAAAATTCAGAGTGGGATCTAAATAAAAAGTTTTGGCTAAACTTCGAGCCTGCGTTAACCATCCAGGTCAAAATTACTTACGCTTGTTGCAACCATTTGGAAAGCTCCAAGAAATTTCGCGCAGCGACGAAGAAAAACTTGACAAAGAACCAGTTGTCTAGATAGTACGTTAAAGTTCACAAGCCAACTGTTTGAGCTTTTCAAAACTTCATTTCGACTAAAATCTGTGGCACCAAGTTCAACAAATTAACGATTTCTTGAAGAAATACCCTTCAGCAAATTAAATAGTTAACCTTAAGAAAGAACAGTAGAAAAAATGGGCGAGCACCGTCATTGAATCTCCACACCTCAGCTTTTCTTCTAAGGAGAAGAGCTTGGTATTTTGAAAGCATTAGATAAACAAATAAACAAATTTGAAATGAAAAGAAATAGAGGAACTAAAAAAATACCCTGCCTTTTATGAGTTCTACCCCATTCGTTTATGAAGCTAACTAAACCTCTCATCGAAAATTACGTTGCAGTAGCCATGAAAACCCTAACCAGAGATAACGCTGAATTTTTAAGAGAGATACTGATAACGAAATGACTCGCATGTGCAGAAAGCTAATGTAAATCTCCTATGAAACGTCTTTTTGCAATTCTACTTCCGTCCTTTATGCAGGGGTGGATATACAGTCAAAATTTGGTATAAAATGATAACAAAAAGTTGTTGTCACGACACGACCATCTGTCTCAAACTGTGATCAAAAAGACTCTAAACACAAAATTCTTCCTACACCTTTCAGGATCAGAAATCTTCGAAAATAAGTGGTAAAGAGTAAAAGATAATTATGTATAACTCACTGCATCGGGAAACACTTTTGGAATTGAGAGTGATAAGCCACAAAACCTGTCCTGCCTCAGCTTCTGCAGAAAAAGTAGGGGTCACAAATAAAATCTTTTAAATAATAAATATTAAGCAACATTCCAGAGCAAAAAGTAATTGTGATTCACAATAAAATGTCCCATTACTACTGGAAACACATGGCAAAATATACCGTATAACGGCAGGACGGGTTCATGCACTGAAACTGAGTAATCAACAAACCGGAACATGGGAGCCTCAACCTTTTTTCTTCCGCTATAACATTCTAAAATCACAAAAAATATAAAAAAATACTTATTTTTAAAGCAGTTAAGTAAAACAAGGACAAAATAAAATTTGCGAAGTAAATGACAACTTTGAGAAAACATACAGAAGACGGAAAGCAAACGTTTAACAATTTGGTAAAATAATGACAAACCTTGATATGCTGAAAGAAAAGTCTGTTTGATGGAGATGAAACACTCTTATAATTAACATGGGCATCAAGTCTTCGTTCTCCAGTAACCGTTAATCTTGCCGACTTAGGACCATTCGCGTTCGACTCAGTAGTTATATTAAACGACTTCGATAAATTACCGCATACTATATCAGACTTAAACTGGGGATCAATTTCAAAATTATCAGTCCAAATGCTGCTTACACCATGCTCGATTGGAATACCAAATAATTGTGTTGCCGCAAACTGATTGTTCTGATTTACACTGTATTTGGGGTCTTGTTTCTTTACAAACTTTTGACCCTCCAGTAGGACTGATAATTCGCTGTCTTTGATAACACTGGCTGGTAATTCTTCCTTGTTACAAACACTGACCTCTCCCGAAGATTCGAGAGTCGCAACAGCAGATTTATCTACAGTTGAAGCAGTATTCAACAAGCAAGAAGCTTCTTTTTGAACACTATTATGACTACAACTTCCAACAAGGTCCTTCAATTCGGCTGTACACCTACTGTTTTCCGGCGTTCGGCAATTACTTTTTTCTTGCAAAAAAACCTAAACTTAAGCCTTTTACAACGAAAGACAAGAATAGCAACAGCAGAAACAAACTCGAAAGAAATTAAAAATCAGTTGAAATCAGAAGCGGTATTTTGACAGTATGCAATATTAGCAATATAATTTTATGATCTACTCTAAGACTTCTATTTCAGTATCCGAAACTAAAAATACGTACTCATAAATTACAAAAAAAATTTACAGGAGAAGCTTGCACAAATAACAAAAAATTTCATGAAGTATAATTCAAAATCACATTTTGACAATTTTGCCTCCTACAACACATGAATTTATTGGCATTCTTTTCGAGAAAGCAACGCAGTCTTTGCAAAAGAAGTGCTATCAGTAACAATTTTCTTAAAGAAACCAATATTACTTTTTGCTCTCTATAACAAGAAACTAAAAACCAAGAAAATATGATTCGTGAAAAACCGTCAGGCCTCAACTATATTTCAGAACAAATAAGTCTTTTTACTCAATACGTGCCCGTCTCATCAATTAGTAACATTTTTTAACCATAAATCTGTATTAAAAAGGAAAGCGGTTACGAAAAAACTCAAAAGGAAATAAAGATATCTAGCAACAGTATAACCTTCAAATCCTTTAAAAGAACTAATCCTTCATCCTTTGTCCTAACCAATTCTTCATCCCAAGTAGTGACGAAAACATTGAAGAGTTCGTACAAATCCTTAAATAAGTTCTTTTTCATAATCCAGCTGAAATTAAAAACGGAAACAAGTACGTATAAATTACTCCTCAAAGAAATTCAAAAGGCACATAAATACTACATTTCAATTCGCTAATTCAATGTCTTAACAAAAACCTCTACAACCTCAGCGTGACACTATCAGCCAACTCTTACTGACAGTGTATAAAAGATAAGAATAGAAAAAATTCTTTCAATTAATTGAGCAGAATATTACAAGTTCTGCTCGCAATTTATAGGTATGAACCCAATCAGCAAACCTGTTCAACATTAGGTGGCATTGACCATCTCTTCTCCATTAAGGCAAGAATGACATCTGCAGCAGAACAGCTATCTGTGTTTGAATCATTCAACCCTAAATCTGAATATCATCTCAAAAAGAAAAAGCTTCCGACGTTACAACGATTTACGCTGTCCATTCCAAAATGTGGTTCCTGCGTTCATGGTTACTCTTCTTCTTTTACAGATGGTTCCCACCTATGCTCTGTCTACGTGTCACAGTTTCAGAGAAACCTACATCGTTCTCTCCAAGCAATAATGAAGTTATCTTAAAGTGTGCCTTCCACATTTATTTCATATATTAACAACATCCTCCCAATCGCAGTACAGTACAAAAAGAATATAGGTTTTTAAAGAGCAGCTCTTCAGACCCACTTAGTCCCGCACTAACTCTATTGTGTGCCAGTTCAGTTTTTGACCTAAATACTTTGAAACTTCCAGAAAAGAACGGAACTAAAACTTGATAAATTTCTGACTTCTAATACCTCCCTTTTGGACGAACCAATGAAAAACAAAATTTTAACTAGAAACTCTTCCATAAATTGTTTTCGAAAAAGTTCAAATAATTACTGACTGTTCCTTTCCGAAATGCCTTTTAATTCCAACTACTTGGTAGATCTAGCAAAACATCGTACAACGGACCTACTGAGTCTAAGCAAAATAGAGAGCTAACCCATAAAAATTATAAACAAACATCTCTTTAGAAAATTCATAATATATTCTAACGTACCCAATACGCTTGATCACGCTTCAGAAACACTGTAAGATATAATTAAGAAAAAATGTTTATGAACATCACAGCATAGTGAAAGAAAAGGCAGGCTAACTCCTGGACTTTTTCTCATTTTCTTTACTGACAAGCTGCAGTTACTTTACGACTTCTAAAAATGCTTTTACGAGAAATGCCAGAATGCAGCAGTTTCCAATTAAGATGGTCCAATTTACTATTCAAATGTTATCTGCAGAACTTGGAAGGGCTTTGCTCACTGAAGCGTAGGGCTTATTCAGATGCAGGACTACAGCGCGCCTGCAAACGACCTCGTACCTAAGCGTCGACACGTACATGTTCCGCTAAACTTTTAATAGTGGTCGGAGCAAGGTTAAGAACCTCACATAAAAAAATAAAGAAAAACCGTAAACAAGGATATCACTTTTTAGAACAAGGACTTAATAATATGATTGCGCCAAATTACTTACTTTTCAACTGCAGTTAATGACAAGTACTCTTCCACTGCAGCAGAAAAGAAAAGTTTTTAGGCACATAATGAAACTAAATCTAACTAGTGACTGTTTGCTTGAAGGCAGAAAGCAGTTTCCTTGACTTGTCAGTCCCCTCATTTTCAAGATCTAATTTTGAAAGCCAGCTGACTAGTGACGATGAACTGAAAAAATAATTAATGATCTCTGCCTAACCAAAACGACAAATTTCTACAAACTGCTGCAACAAAATTATAACCTTGCCAACGCTTGCAAAAGAGAATTGGCGTAACAGGTGTTACCTAAATTCACCATTGGCGGAACTGAACCAGGCAAGCGGACTGTAAGACTAGTCATTAGAGTAGAAAAAAAAAAATTAATCTTAAAAGAGGTCATAAATACTCAAGGTTCTAATAAGAAAGTTCAAAAAAAAAAAACCTATCAAAATCTACATGCACTAACAACAGCGAGCTCACCTCTACCGCGACTTGGTTTAGAAGTAACGTACAAATAACAAGCAGCACCAACACAAGTTCCCCCAAATAAAAGAGATGCTAAAGTAGATGCAGAAATTTTACAAATCCATTCTCGAACGGCGTCCCAGGTCCCCATTAAACCTAAAAACGAGCTACTACCTTTACTTTTAGAAGGACCACATAAAAGAAACAAGAAATTTTAAAAACATAGTCTTGAAGACGTGAAGTACAGTTTTACAAAAGTCAATAAGACTCACCATATCAAAGCAAATGTAAATCATTACGAAGTGTTAATCATGAAACCAAATGAAGTGTTCGCCTCAAAATTAATTGAAAAATGTAAATATAAACTGGTAAACTATCACTGACCTGGAGCTATCTGAACGCCAATCGCCTATCAAAGATGATGTCTTAAACAGTCCAACCTTAAAGCATCATACTGACCAAGAATGTATCTCGATCAATCGAAAATACCATCTTCAAAGCAATAAAACTGGAAAAAGAATTATGGACAAATTTTCCATAAACTTCTGACGCTCTAACCTGCAGAAAAATAGTTTAGAACCAAATTGCTCCTGGGCGACGTAAACTTTAACCGTTCGGACGTTTGGAATTATTTCAAGAAGTTTGTGTAGCACGTGAAAGAATTTAGTATTTGATGGAATTATTTCTGAAACTAATTTTTAATTTACTAGAGCATTTTTTTTGTAAAACAATTCTGCCATAAAATCCAAAATGTTCCACGATTGCTGGCTGAAAACAAATGAAGTACCGATAACTTACAGTATGGGAAATAACACCATGCCATTCACCGTATGTACCTCTAGCCTCATTTTCAAACTCCTTAGCAGAACAAACGACTTACAGCACACACCAGTGTTTTCAGAGAAGTTTTTACGAAATCGCTGAAGTGTTAGTCTAGAAAGAAACCAAGCGGATTGATTAGATGGCGGAGATTTGGGTCATTGCCAGTTAATTCTGCTTTTGCAGCAAGAAGTCCCCAGTGCGCAATTTTGTCCCAGTTACTTCCAAACCATTAGTTATAGCTTTTAAAGTACGGTGAACCACACGATTTGCAATAGAGTCTCCAAAAAAAGTTAGGATTTTTATAAAAACGAATTAATTTGAAATGCAAATTTTAAGGACATAATCAATTGAAAATATGGTTGGGAAAAACTAATGCAATAAGACGAAAAAATTTTAGTAGTAAAAATTAACACTAGTTTTTGTTACTTAATCTCCCTGCCTTTCATCGTTTTCGTATCAAGATTATTTTAAGTTTTAAGCAGCGAACTGCATCTCTGTTACATCAAACACTTCGAAAGTAAACGAATACCTGTCTCAGGAATCATAAATGAAGTGAAGCCGATTATGACTTTAACTTTTGCCATTCGAATTCCCTCATCACAGCAAGTGCGTTGCGTGTTCGCACCAGCACTTTTAAACCCTCTTTGTCAAAAACGATCTAACCCATCGTTTTTTCTTTTTTTTTCTTAGGTAGATTAGCTTGAATAGATCAAGAGTAGAGGAGGCCACTTTATTTATCTTTGTAAACAAATCAGCATACACATAAGTTTAATAAATTTTAGTGGCTAAACATGCAGCATTCAGATCACTTAATCAGAATTAAAACAGTTATGGTTGCTGCATCCTAGAAAGAAAAATAAAAAATGCCAACATCAGTCAGAGCATAGCAATGGGCGTATTTCGTGAAAAAAAAAAGTGATGTCCTAATGAAGCGCTTACATCGCGCAAAAGGATTTTCTAAATTTATTGTTAAGGGAAAAGGTTTTTTAGTCTTAGCAAATTTAAACTTTTTACAACCATTTTTTTTTTCTTTGCATTTATTGAATTTGGTTCTTGAAAATTTCATACCGTCTTCTTTTTTTAAAAGTCTGTATTTCAATGTCATTCGGTCTGCTCATATGCTTCTGTACGTCTTTACTCTCAGCGGAGCCATAGCATAACACAAGCAAATCGTTTCGTAACTGCACCTTCGTGTTTTCCGAAGGTTCATTCTCGTATCGGTCAAGACACTGCTACCAAAGGTTCCGCCACTTTTTGCCCGATCGTTTAGCCTTTCAACTGCCACTTTTTGATTCTAATACATGCGAGATGAAGAGCAAATGACGCATAGGTAACGATTGTCTTATGTCATTAATTCCTTTAAATTAATGATCTAGTCTTTTTAAGCAATGTTAATAGCCAGCATAATAGGACGAGAATGAGTGAAAATTGTTTAGAGAAATAATGCTTTTGAACTTAAATTTGTCGGTCACTCCATCCGGTGGCTATTTATCTGCTCGCTTCCTGTAACTGTTACATCTTATGAAGAATTAGAAGAGACATAACCAAGCGAAAAGTAACAAAAGCTAATTAGCAAGTGATTTATAACACTGAACGGACTCGAACTTCAATGTCATGCAGCGGCTATTTTATTTTTGCGGTCCTTGTAGGTAGATTATTCCCCGAACTCAAAATTAGAATCTGCAGAAGCATTGAAGTAATAATGTGTTAAGCCTCCGTTTCCAGTACGAGTGCGTAAGGGCGTGTCAGAAATGAAATACCCTTCTGAGTAACACTCTGAAGAAACAATAAAAATTTGTAGTAGACTTTCCTGTAATTTTGCTGTTGAAACCTAGGACTTTAAAAAATCTCGAGTTCCAGCAGAAATATTGTGAGTTGTCTGCAAAAAAAGATCACCTTTTGGGATGGAAAAACAGTTTTTTAATGCCTCTTTCCAGTATGCTGCTTTTTTGAATTAGGAGTAAATATGTGACGTGCCCATGGGCAGTGTGCTAATCGTTTGGATTCGTCTGATTTTTGTCTCCGCATGCGGAGTCTCATGTAAATGATACAGAAGAGTTTCAAGAATTTTATTTTTGGAAAAGCGACTGCAACAGGAAATACGGTTACTTCTCTGAGACGTTTTTCAAGCACTCAAATTTGTACTAACGAGAACTGTTCAAACTTTTATTATTTTTGGGCTTTAGCCAGAGGGTTGGTGCACAAGTAATTTTGCATAAGGTTGGAAAAAGGAAAAGCAGCAGAGGATTAAGTGGACAATGACTGTCGCTTAAGAGAATTGTTTTTCAACGCCTTCTGCTGCAAAACTTTCCCGACCGTCTTGCGCAGCGAGATGCACGAAAAAGCACTCGAGATCAAAAATGTCTCTCGTAGGATCAAGTACAAATCACCAGAATAAAGATAAGTGGACTGCTTGGAGACATTAGAAACTACTCCAGCTACTGTTTTATAGCGTGTACTGATCACTGTAAGGCGCATACACTGATAAATTATTCAACACCTTATTTTGTCTAGTTGGATTGATATGCGTGACTTTTGGAAAGCATATGACTCCATAACCAGCTCGGTAGATGATTACAGAAATTAATAGTGAATCACTCAGTTAACGACGAAGATTAAGGCAATGGCAAGTGCAATCAGATCAGGAACACAGAAATCCGAGTACGTTCAAAATAAAGCAGTTCATTTTTTAAGTTTTTGTCTCACTAGCCCACCGACACTCCTTATGGAAAATGACTGTTAGTAGCAGCGAGTTTTATCATTTTTAATTTGAAAGGTATATTCAGCGCAACAGATCAGAATATCAGAAACGGCAAACAGTGCGGTTAGTTAGGGTTAAAACAAATCCAAACAAAACCATTCATTACGCAACGTACTATGCTGTTTTCAGAATTAGCTTGTTTGCCTTATAGACGTTTCTCCCTCTCCACTAACAAAATCACCTCCTATGCTTCAGATAGAATGCCTCACAAAGTATATAAAAGTTGCGCAAATTTACCGTTGTCCGGCCTGAACGGACCGTCATCTGTGCACTTTTTATCTTGAGAAGTTCCGCGTATACCGTACATCTTACTTAATTTTCCTCTTCAACTGCTTGAATCAAATAAAAATTTTGGAATACCAGGGCTTCAGACCGTTCATTCAATTGAAATCTAGCCAGCAACCAAAGAAGTGATTGTATGTTCGTTCAGGTAGCCAGCATGTAATTTCGCGAACGGAAGTTTTACTGATGAAAAAACTTGCAAGCAACTGCAGTTAATAGCGCTGCAGCTTCGCTGAATCGCATCAGTCTTATCCCACTTAAAACCTGCGCCCCATCAAATTTCTTGGAAAAGGGGTTCTATTTCTTCGTCCTTCAATTTTCTACAACAGAGTAATTTCTTAGGTCAGAGGCCTTATTTGTCCTTCTCTTCTTCAAGATTGCCTTTAAAGGAATACTTACTTTGTGTCGGCCTAGAGTGTACTCCGAGACTTCTAAATTACGTGGTCAAGGATGCTCAGATTTGCAGAATCTGGCGCCATGCAAATGACAAGAAACCTAGTAGTGCTGCGTAACTATTCGCGCAAGATACTTGATGAATCCAGAGGATTTAAAGAAAAACGCTGATTATAAGGTTTATTAGGTTTACATCTTCCCTGGGGATTCATTAATACCAGGGATCTCGTAACTATTGGAACTTCTTTGTGATGCACAGCCCACTAAGCAGGATTGTTTTGGGTCTTCACCACTTTATAAATATTGAATCTCAAACGGGTAATTAAATTTTTATAATATAGGGGTAGCGCATACGTCTATAGAAAACAACAACAAATACAAAGTTAACTGATAAAGAATAGTAAAGTCATATAAGAAACTGGAAAAAAATGCAAGTTGTACCTAAGCTAAAGTAAGTTACATAATTAAAAGTTTCATTTTGGATGTGTTCACAGGATAACTGGGAAAGTCACCTTTGGTAGCAATTTATTGCAACTTAATAAATTGTTCAGTGATAGCAAGGAATAAATCTAAAACCTCAAAATACGTATTTTCTCAACAATTGTCCTTCCGTTTTTGCTCCGTTGAAAGCCATCTTCTTTCTGATGTCACCGGCTCACCTTTTTGCTGGCCAACACCTGCGTTTGGGTTTTTCATCGATCCGGTAACTGGAGGGCCGCATTAATGGACGTGTCCCTTTCCTTCTGTCTTCAAATACAGGATACCCACTGCGCCTTTTTCTACCTTCAGGGAAATCTATGTATTTTTTTGTAGTTATTTTGTAACGATTCAACTTAACGTAGCACTTTTAAGATCTGTTCAACTAAATGAAGGATTCTTCTTGGTATTGGTATAGCGCAACAAGAAAATTAATTTGAAAACATCTGATCTCCTCAGGCAAAAATAAGTTAGAAATCGTAAGACAGTTGAGTAGGGTCATTGATTCTATGTATGTTAAATGGCTGAAAGATATGGGCAAAAAGTGTACCTTATCATAGAAACCGTAAGCTAAATTAGCTCTCAAAATTGACATTTGCAGTAGTTTGATGATTTCGAGCTGTTGGAATTTACTTATGTAGCATAGGTCGCTTGTTCGATCATTTATGTGACCAATGTGCACTCAGGGCTTACTATGCAAAAATCCAGGTTCACATCTCTGGCATAAAAAATTAGTGAACATAACTATGATAGGTAACTGAAAGCTGAAAGTACAAAAAAGTTTTTATCTGCAAAGATTTATAGAAATTTTTATAAATTCCCACGGATAAAATTTATTAAGTTGGTGCCAAAATTACCAATTAGAGTCATAAAAGTATTTTCAAATAAGTGTTCAATTCTTCTCAGACTAGAGAACACTTGCGAGAATAAGAATCATTCTCCTCATCCATCGACTGAAACTCGACTTCACCGCCTTCCACACAACTCAGTAACCTAGGGAAGTGGGATAGTGACGTAAATTAAATATATCTTTTAACATTAATTAAATATATTTTTATTCTGGCTATGAACCTGTCGTGAAGTTGAGAAAGGTTACAACATATTACTCTGTATTAGGAAGGAATTACAAGTACGGCCTCTTTAAGAGACCAGCTGAACAACAACGGAACAGAACCGAAAATTAGAATAAAAGATTCATAACTGCTATTTAACACTTCATTTATAAGCTGTTATACCGGCCACTCCAGTTTCATTTTCTCACTTGTCTATAGTTTTTGTTAAAGAAACAGTTAGATTTGTGTACGATTTATTTCCTTATTGACCGCCAACTGGTTCAGAACCGTCTCAGCATCTTCGCTAAGAGTGGTCAGCTCACAGTTAGTGAAAATAGTGAAAACGAGGCAATATTTTGCAGAGTATTATAAAGAGAATTCTTTGACTCTTCTTGTTGACCAAAGTTTTTTTTGCAACTTATTTGCTAGTATTTCACAGTTTTCAACAAATAGGGAATACCTATCAGCTATCTTGTTTGCTTTTTCTTCAAGCAACAACCCTAAATACAAAAACTTTTTTGGTTTTGAGATCATTAGCCGTTGACGAAAACTGCTACCAGTTCCTTAAATGTTCGTTAAACTAGATCGCAACTGGATCTCAACCACCTGCACAGTGCGAGTCGGCGGAGTTGTTTCGCACTTCTGAGCGTCAGTGAAACTATTCCTTTTGTTTCTTTGAGATGATAAAAACTGCCGTATCATCACTACCAGTCTCATGCTCTCTATTATCTCTATGACGCCATCCTTTTTTTAAAGATTTTTTTTACACACTCAGTCCTCCTCTCCTTTTCCGCCTAGCGCTATTAATTCATTCATAGAGGAGCATTTTTCATTGCTAAACTTCTGGTAAAGTTATTGTTATTTCTAAACCTTGGACATGTCCTTTTAACTTTCTCATGTATCTAACGAAGGAGAGTCCTAAATTTTACTGTGATGAGGAGATCCTCTACAGTACCCTTCACCGCAAAACAGTTCTAAAGTTTCCGGGCATAGCTATCCACTGCTCTTAAATTACTTTTCGGTTTAGTTCAAAAAAAGGTAGGCTGCCAATCTCGTTTAGTTCTCAAATGACCATCCTATTACTTCCCTACGGTCGATGCATCACTGACAGCTTAAAGTAGATGGACCACTCTATGCCCCTTCACACGCTTTTTCCACTTGACATCTTGAAATTTCTTGGAATTTTTCTAATTAGGAGAGTCTCGGCGAGCACACAGAATACTGAAGAGAGAATCTGGTAAAGTGAATTTCTTGCCAACCTAAACCCTCCGCGGGAACTACGAGCAGGAAAAACCTCTGAGATTGAAAAATCCATTGTTTTTGCACTAATCCCGCGCATTTTGCAGTGACTAAACCGTCTTCAGCCGCCCCTTAGAGTTACGAAAAACGGCCAGGGAAAGCCGGCTTTTTAACCGTTAACGGTTTGTCAAAAAAGTTATATTTTACTTCAAAATATTAACAGTTCAGTATTCTGTAGAACTATAAGAGATAACACTGATCTTTCATGTAAAACAATCTTTGCAAAACAGCCAGTTTTGCAGGCAAAGAATGCATGTAACTCGGAGAATTATGTTCAAATATTTTAGAGGTCAGCGAAGAAAGAGAGCTGTAAGCTCTTTGAAGAAGGCTTCTGAAGAATCGCTTCAACGGTAGAACTTTTTAAACTGTTTCAGACACAACGTAGGAGTACGCTCCACGTGCAGAATCAAGAAAACTTTGTCCCGTAGTAGCACAAAAGCAGCTTCCTGAAATATATCGTCGCAGAATTTCCTTATATTCCCAAACTGTGGACAGCCCATTCAGCAAAGTAAATCGTTTTTTTATCTCACATTCTGTTGACAAAAATTGAAGAAGTTTATATAAAAATAGATGGATTGTTACTGTAGCATGTTTGTATAATGTTCGAAACAGTCAACGGTAACCAATGAATTGCAAATCTGACCAGAATTTCATGCTTCTTTAAAAGCCAAAAACTTTTGAACTTACACAGATTACACACCGATGATGAGCATTAGTTTCACTGTAAAAAATAATAAATATTTTTACATAACACAACTTCCTAAATAAATTTAACACCTGAAGTACCAGTTTTTGACAACGGCTTCCATTTCGACCTTGCCACCAAAAAGTGCATGCAAATACTCTTAAAAGAGCAGGCTACTGCACACATCGCTTAGTTTTTTAAGGCATGATTCCAGACCTCACTAACACAGACTTATGTAATACACTACAGAGCAGAAAATTCTGCACAATGCTTTTTTTTCTTTTTTTTTAAAAACTTGAAGTAACATTTTTTTTTCTAATTCTTATTTAAACTTTTTTTTTCTTGCCATATCTACGTAACTACGTAGATACGATAGAAAACTTTAGTAATTAGTGAATTTGCAAAAATTCTAGAGTAACCAGCAAGTAACTGATGCTAAACGGCACAAAACAGCCTTTACATATAAGTCTCAATTAGGTACGAATATATATGTAAACGTAAATACGAATACAAATATAAATATAAATAAAAGTAAAAATATAAATATAGATATAAATATAAGCATAAATATAAATATAAATATAAACATAAATATAAATATA
>UXUI01009411.1:8274-19407 GCA_900576705.1 Enterobius vermicularis
AGCTGCTGCATGGATGAAAATAAGTGAAAAAACCCTACACCAATCACTTCTGATCTAACTTCTCAATGGTTAACTGTCGCATGGTACGTTTTCCAAATAAGTTTAATTAGAAAAATGGTACACTTCTCTACCACTGCACTTTGTACTTTGTTGTGATGAAAACTTACTTTATTTGTGTTGAAGCTCGAGATTATACCAATTTTTCAAAGTTGTTCCGAAGTTCCAAAAAAAGAAGAGACATGTCTGTAAGACAGAAATACAAAGAAGTTCAACAGCTAATCTCAATTCAGAAAAATTATGGGGAAAAAGTAAGAACTCAACCATTCTACTTAAGGTTTACCAGCTGCTTCAGATAAACATTTAGTTTTTCATCCTTTTAAATTCCGTCCATTTATTTGCTTATCTTGCACAGTTCTCATCTGAACAATGCGTTCAGCCAAGGTCATAAATTTTTTCAACATATCTGCACCCACACGTCTCTCCCGCTAAACCAAAATTAAAGAACAACATTAACCAAAAGGTAGGATTAGAAACAATTTCGGAAAAACAATCCTGTCACAGCTTGTAGAAAAAGCCACACAGGAGCCTTCTTTTAAAAGACAGAAATGATTGCAAATATAGATTCCTTTAATCTTCGCAACTTTAACTAAAATCGTTCTCTCTGAAAAGAACAATACAAGGTGTTACTGCAGCACACTGTAATTTCAAAGCCATATACTTCCTACAAACCAGTTGCATAACTAAGAGTGCAAAGCGAGAAGCTGAGAACAGCATAAGCAGTTAAATATTTCATATCGGTTTTTAAAGCGTTACTTAGAGTACAAATCAATTATTAAAAAATTTATTCATCTTCAACGAAAGCCTACAAAATTGAAATTTATTCAACTTACCAAAGCTTCTTTTTTCTCTCAGTTTGATGTACATCTCTGAACCTAAACGAAGACAAATTTCAAAAGATAGCTACGATTTTAATGCAACTGCCACCATTCAACTTACAACATACAAAGCTTTGCTATAACTGATAAGTGCCGAAAAGTGGAAAACGTCAGTGTATTAAATACTAAGTAACAACATTGCAAACTTCCAAAAAATATAATTATCACCATCCGAGAAATGTGGAAGATTATAATTATTCGTGATTCGCAGCTAAAAAATTACTAGAAGCAGCCAAAAATGATTTAGAAAAACTTCAGAAGTTTTCCAGCATTATAAATACTTGATTCATAAGCCTAATCAATCTAGAAAATCTAATGAACTGGTCTAAATCAAAATAAGTGACAGAACTATTAGCTAGAGGCTTCCTAAAATTATAGATTATTTAGTTAACTGTTAACCCGATCAATAGACGCTTGATGCCATCATCACTCAATAAACTTTTACATCATTACTCAACATAGTGCCTGAAACAAGGCAAATTTTGTCACCTTCAACGAACACCCAGTAGCAAATAATGCAAAAAGTAAGAGAAAGCCAAGTATTCAGCCGTAGTTCAAAGACTAGGAACTAGGAGGTGTGGGAGAACTGTATAAAGTTTTATTTCGACTATTCTTAGAAAAGTTTGAAGATGTATCACAAAGTAACCGCCAATTGGAAATTCCGTAAAACGTCACTTTAAAGCAAATGAAATACACCTTTACATTTCGAAGCATACAAGGTCTGTAAAAAAAGTAAGACATCAAGCCGCAGTAAAGAAATGCAAAAAAAAATGAATATCTTCAAAGCGTTGTTTAATATAATAAAAAATTGACTGAGAGCTGAAAAAGTCTGTAAAAAGAACTACAAGTTTTGCATCAACGATTCAGGTTGCTGTATTGAAATAACATTTTATTTTGAAAAGCAACACCTGCCCAAAACCGCTTGGGGTAACGCACCTTACTTCACAAATATGTAAGCAGCAAGGATAAGAAATTGGTATTTAAATTACTTACTACTTCTTTGACAACACAAAACGTGAGAAAAGCTCTTTAATTTCAACAGCGCATTGTGCTTTCTCGTCATAATCTGCCCACTCCTAAACCAATCAAAAATTTAGAAATAATGACAGACGTCAGTACAGGTAATGGTAAAAAGTTAAAAAATATTTATAAACTTGTCCAGGCTACTTTTTCTGATAGATCGATATCATCAAAAACCGCTTCTGAGTCAGTGCAACGAGCCCACCAAACTCCCTAAAAAGTTTAATTCAACGTCCATTAAAAGTATTCTATATAATCGTTCCTAAGCATTCAAACGCTCCAAAAACAGCAAGACTGAAATACGACCCTAGGATCAAAATCAGTTGGCTCGATACCGCGACAATCAAATTTCAGAACTGGTTGAAATTCACCGTTTCTTTCAATCATGTACGGCTTGAAAGAATCTTGTATTATTGCTGCAAAGCACATTTTTAACTCAGGAAATAATTTTTTAACCCAAAATTTGGCAATCTGCTTAAAGTCCAGGAGCACGAGTAAATGAAAATAAAAAGTTCACATCAGATAGAAATGGTACCACTAATCAGATATAAGTTAATAAATAAAGTTGACAACAATGATAACATCAACAGTGCTTAGCTTACCAAGAGTATTTTGTCTTCCACACAGTTTGCATTTCTCCACAAAATTAACCTTTCCGGCCCTACCCATATCTACTGTCTCCTAAATAAAAATTACTTGAATTCAAGAAACAAAGTTATATAACCTCAAAAACCCATTACTCTCACATTTGCAGCAACGTAATGCCAATGATCTTTCTCTTCACCACAGTTGGTACATTTTATCTGTAAAGCGATTTATCTGCAACTGAATTTAAATGGCATAGTCAATTACACATAACATTATTTGAAACAATGAAGAATTAACAGTAGAAGTTAAAACAATTACTAAAATTTTAAATGTTCTAAAACCAAATCCTAGCAGACTTAATTAGGTCACCTTTACATGACACTTAAAGAACCGTTACTTTGAGATGCCAGTGGAAATCCGTCCAGTCAGGCTTCGGCTGCAACTCGTCGATATTTTCAAGATCTGCCTTCAACTCCAGGGCGATAAATGGCTGAAAATTATTTCATATGTAACGCTGATTTGCAAAATTACGAAAAAATATGTGAAATCCAGCATTTTCGTTTGCTTTCCGTTGAGAAAACGCACATATGACAGCCTAAAATTTGTAACTAAAACTGGAATTCAGCCCAAAAAGTAGAGACACAACTAACACACTAAAAAAGATGAACTAACCATCGCAGAAATTGAATAACTGAAAACCTGAAATTTCAACTAAGCTTAAGTAAGAATCATCTATGCGGTAAAGAAACTAAATGTAGCGAAGTAAGGACCAGAACTGAATTAAACGACTTCAACAAATACTCCATTTAATATTTTACTTCACCCATAGTAAAAAACTTTGAATAACAAAAAATTATACATGACTTCCTACATCTTACAAAAACAGCAATCACTCAACTTCCACAATGTTAACAAAGCGAGGAGCAACCTCACAAAAACTGTTTTTCAAAATATTAGTTAACAAACGCAATTCAGAAACTGTAAAGCAATTTTAAACACATTATTTAATTGTAACATAAATAAACCAGTCTGAAAAATTATTCCCAAATTCACAACAAAAAACTAGATAAACTCGTAAGCAATAAAAGAAAACATAAAAATAAGCTTCCAGCAACAAGTCAGCGCTTTTTAATTTTGAAATGACTAGTAAACTTAGCAAACTCAGAATCGTTCATTGAAAAAGTACACAAAAGATGGTTTCCGTCAGGAGTGGGGATTGGATCTGCTGTGAGGAATGAACCAGCAAAAAGATACTTCAGAACATCGGAACCTGGCTTTAATTTCAACAGACGCTTAACGCGGCCTTCAAGCTGCATGACTTTCTGCAATTTTCTAAAGTATACTCACGAATGAATCAAAAAAAGAACAAAAAAACTTTCCAAAAACAAGATTATCCCGAACCAACCTTATCAATGTCGGCAACTAACTGCGAGAAACCAAAGCCACTAAGACATGAAATATATATGATGGAGGGATCATGTGGAAGTGATAGTAACTTGTCAACTTTGTTTCCAACAAAAATTATACTATCCATAACTTCTGGCCTGATGTTTAGGCGGCGCAAAGTTTCAAGCACAGTTTCTTTTTGCGCTATGCGATCTGGATGAGACATATCCTCCACAAATAACACTAAGTCCTAAAAAACTAACGTATTTTCTCAGCAAAACCAAATGCAAGCAGCAAATCGAAGCAAAAATTACTGTAAAAACACTTACTGCCGTAGTTACGTGGCTTAAGGTAGCTTCAAAAGAAGCAAATAAATAAGTTGGCAGGTTGGATATAAAACCAATTGTGTCCGCAAAGTATACTAAAGAGCCAGACGGAAGGCGGGATAGGTAAGTTGCTGCATCTAGCGTTGCAAATAGCCTGTCCTTAACGTATATCGTCTTGCCAGTCAACCTAAATCAGATGTAAACTAGTAAAACAAAATTAAAAATGCAAGATTTCCTTGTTTTTATACTTTCAACCTTTTTATAAGGGAACTCTTCCCGACGTTAGTGTAACCAACCACTGCTATGGTAGTGGATGCCAGTTTATTTTTCCTGTTTTCTATCTCACTGCGTTTTTCTTCTACTGAAGCTCTAATTTTTTTTCGAATTTCATGTTCGTAAAGTCGTAACGCATCAAATTTATCTTTCCTATAAACACAACAACTGATTTGGTCAGATTTTGAGTGCAAATTTTGAAAACATTTGGGACGAACAAATAACTGAAATTTAAAATCAATACAGTAAAAACCTCAAAGAGACGGGGATCGTTATATTCAAAAATCCTGGGCTGATATGGTATTTATCACAATGCTTCATACGCTGCCTGCAGAACTACCTTTACTCTTCATTAAAAAAAAAAAAGCACTAGAAAATACGAATAACAACTTTTTTGAGATTCAAAACCTAAGTTTCAAAAAAGCTAACAAAAAAAGATTAGCCAGAAAATTGGTAAACCCTAAACATGATACCACAGAATCAAAGTGTTTATTATAATGTGGCCAGATAGTACCGTAAATATGGAATAGAAGCTAGTTGAATTTGTAACCACGCATCTTTCGTTCGAGCAAATATTTTGAATATCAGCAGAGCAATATTGTACCGGTCAAAAACAGGAACACCAAAAACACTTAAAAGCTCAACCTACAGCAGAAAAATATTCAGGTATATAGGGCTTAAATTTGCACATGATTTGGTAATTTATATAACAAAGCACGAATATAAAAGCACAAGAAAAAAGCACATAACCTGTTGCACGGGAGAAAGCATATCAACATTAATCATCAAGGCAGTCGCACGATACAGTTCCTTCGCTTCAACTAACTTTTGGACTCGCCCTTCTCCCCATATCCTCTTCTTGTTCGTGTTATAATCTGTACCGACAATGACAGAACTACAAAGAGGTTTTGTTATATAAAAGCGTTTTGGAAGAAAAGCCATTTACATTTACGCACCGTAGAAAATTATAAAAAAAAACTTACAAAAAAAAGCTTGAATAGCGCCTCCATTTTCATTAAAAATAACAAAATTTGTGCTTGTTTCAAAACGAAAATTAGAGCTATCCAGATTTTAAACGCTAAGTAAAGTACTAATTTCAAGCAAAAAACACGTCACTACCTGATCAGCCCAAAATTAAATTAAATATTAAAATTAACCTGCCAATTAGCAAATAAAAGAAACAAATGTGAATCAAAAAAGGAAAGTATGTAAACACAACATTACATTTCTCACTTACGGGCAGTCTTGAAGAAAGACCATTATTAAGCAAGGTAAAAAACAATTAAAATAAACGATAACCAACTTAGAAACTGTAAATTTTGGTATTGTTTTTACAAGCGCTACTGCTTCTTCTAATTGCAACTCAGGAGTCGTCGATGCAGCTGCAGAATGACGACCCCATCTAATTTTCGGATGTACCACCATTACATGATGACCAGTGGGAAATGAGCTCAAAATACCAAATTCATCTTCTGTCGCAGAGAGATTATTCTTCACATCATCATTATTAGTATCCAACGAAAAGTGACCAGTGGCTGACAAGGTGCTGTATCTTCCAGTAATTAACTTTGTAATATGATTATTCCTCTAAATTATGCAGCGTCTAAAGCTCAATTCACTGAAAGTCAGTAGAAAAAATGTGCCTTAAAATTTTCTTTTTAAATAACTTTATCCGACTTATATGAATACGAACTCACTTACACACTCCATCAAAGAACTTTTTGAAACCATCAGACTATTCAATTAACAGTCAATATAAGAAACCAGAAAATAAAGCGCTAACTTTTCGTCATTATCATTGAGTAACTCACGAATTATACTAGCAAAGTGACGTGCAGTAACTATTAAATAGACCTACTAGATATCACTTTTATGGAAAAGTTCCACCTAAATCTTATATAAATGCTCCTTAAAAGCATGATTAACACATAAATATAAACAGAGGAAAAAAAGTTAGTATTGTTTCAAAGCTTTACAAGCACAGAAAAATTATAAACTGACAAGAAGACATAAAACAAAACTTGAACTTACTCGATAAAGGACCGATATTATCCTATTTGAACCTAGATTCAAAAGTTGCAACGTCATTCAAACATCAAGTTTTCATGCAGCCAATATGACCTAAAAAAAAATTTTTGGGCAAAGAATGCTAGCATAAAATGGGCAAATTTCAAACCTTCAGACTTTGTGATGAAACTGTTTTAAAATCAAGTTTTTCCTTCAAAGGAAACATTGTTACACTTACCAGAAAAGCGCCAAAGAACAATTATATCATAGTCGTGGCCGAGAGTATCTATCAGCTACTTTCTCCAAATAACATAAGAAGAAATTTAGGATCTAAGTTTCAAGCTTCTTCTGTATCTCCTAGTATTAACGGCACATCTTCGTCATCAGTAAGAAAGCCAACCAAAAGACACTGGGCAGAACCAGCTCCTCAAAAACTTGTACTTCCTAAATATTGAAAATTTTTTCTGTGATTCCAAAGTTAAAAAGCAACTCAAAAAATCCGTAATGAATTGTAGCAATGGTTTGAGAACTACGCTTAAAACACGCTGCCTGATCAAACGCTACAACCCTGTCAGAAACTGCAATCTGTAAGTAACTGAAATACTTTTTTATACGACACATTCAGCATAGTAACATATGTAATAAAAAATATTAACATAAAAAACAATAAATAGCTCGAATAATATTAGAAAACAAATAATAACTAAAACATTCATCTTCCAGTCAAAGAAAAGAGACATCGAGCAAAAGGAAGAAAAAGGATTAGCTTTGGACACTCTCCTACGTTGAAATTTTAGAAGTGGTCAAGTTTTAAGAAAGATACAAATCGTCCAATAACACTCATTAGTCCAAACACCCATTAGCGGTCAAAATCGTTGAACTTAAAAACTAATTCAATCAGGCTACACATCAACAATTCTTCAGATGACTTTTGTACCTGGTTTTGGAAAGAGGCTACACTGCACTTCAGTTGCGGTAAAACATTATTGGAGACATTCATTTTCGAAAATCCTTCATCACTGATATTCAGCTGCTTAATAAGTTTGAAATACAATTTTTAAAGGACTGGCCCTCGCCTTTTAGTAAAACAGAGAATAGGAAGTTTGGGCTAGTTGACGGCCAATGATTAGCAAATTAAATCGCTTTACCCTCCCAATACAGATTTGCGATTTAAAAAACAGCACCCCCTCAACAGCACTTAAAACAGTATATCAGCTTTTCGAAATATGATACTTGCGTAAAAAAAACCCCGTCTTCTTTCAATTCAACCTTTATTTCCAGAACACAACAGCCTGTAAAACACATCTTTCTCCTAAATCATGTTACTCGGATTTTCTTGCGATCCATACAGTTCCGAGACTCAACTTATAGAAATTTTTTAGTAATGCTTTTCTTTTGAGAAGTTTTAAGTCAAGAACAAGAGGTCAATTATTACTCTTACATAATTCAAAAGCGAATACGCCACCACCAACCCATATTAAAACAACATCATAGCTTATAAACAGTCCCCAAGCGACCACTCCATTGACTCCCAACTGAGACTTCCCCAACACCACTAGTACGGATATCGCCAACAACGGTTCAAGAGAGTGAGGATTGAGCAGTAAGGCCATTTCGTTCAAATCTACCCTTAACTTTCCGCGAACAAACCGGAAGTAGTACACTTGCACAAGACTTAGCTTCACTTGGTGCAGAAACAATCCACTTCAATTACCTGAGAAAAAAATTATAGTTTTTTTTTAAAACTGCTAATAACTAATGTGACCTATTCAGCAAACCATCATCTTTAAAAACTATTTCGAATCAGAACTCCCGATCTTCCATTCACACCAAAAAACAATGGAAAGTTTGAGTAAGACTCAGAATGCATACAATGATTGCAAGATCCTCAACTACAGTGCAGACTACAGTAAAACAGACTTCATTACCAATAATACCTTTGGTAAAAAAAATAGAACTTCTATTTACATATACTTCTGCATATCATTGTGAGTTTCCAGAAAAAAAAAAAAAAGAAAAGTACAACCCCTCTTCTTATCGTTTTAGAAACATCAATCATACAAAATTAGAGCTCAAACCCTAAAAATTTAAAAACGCACGTCAAAAAATTAAAATAGCAACTCTTACAGAGACAATACAAATGGAAAAAATTTGGTACGCTCAATGCAAGGAACAAACAGAAAGTCCCAAACAATCAAAAAAAAAAATCAAAGGACCATAACTCTAAGCTGTTCACAGTGTGGTGACATTATTTTTGAGAACAGTTTTTTAATTTCTGGCTAAAATTAGAGCAAAGAGAACAGATAAGAACGATACTGAAAACATACTTGCTCTAAAAAAAGCAAACACCCGTAAAAGGTTAAAATATCCATATCGAGAAAACCAACTGAGGTTCACAGTGCATATTTCAGCAGACGAAAACTAAAAAGAAATTAAACTATTGATTATAATTAAAACCAAAACCAAAAAAGTCAGGGTGGTTTCATGATTCCAGTCTCACAAATTGAACAGGAAATCACTTCCAAAATATGAACTTTGCACCACCACATCATACGCAGAAATTCACGTAAAGAAAAACTACTTCAGGCACCTCAGTTGGCTTCGCTGTGATCGGATAAACAATAAAAACCAAACATAGCAAAAATCATTTCCAAACGCCAGATCTTACAAGTGTGCATTCCTGAAAAAATGAATAAAGAATATTGGGGAACAAGCTGGGAGCGGCACGAGTGATGATGATCGTGAACCCCGTGACGAATAAGGTAACAAACTGTACAAAGGTTTTCAGGATCATGAAAACGTTCATCAAATAAAAGGTCTAATACTTATCAAAAAGGATTATTATACGTTGCAGAGAGAAACAAATAAAAAACTGCAGATATAATGGCAGAATACCTAGAAAATTCAAAACTTAACAAGAAAGTAGTAATTGTAAGGAAAAATACGTGCCAAAAATACCTAGAAAATTTACGCATCAAGAAGCCGGAAGCAGAAACCATAAAGTTCTCAGGAATAACTTATGGCAAGCCAAAAAAAGATACTCAATTTATAACAACGTCTTCAAAATGTAAATCCTTCTACGCCTACACCTTTTAAAAATAGTCAATATAATGCAATACTTCTAAAATTGTGACCCGTAACAAAGAATTATGAGAATGAATTAATGATATTGTACATCTGTCAGCAGAGTGGGAGATTCAGTATTCTACTACATGTTATTATAAGCATCTGTGAGCACAAATTATGAGCATAAAAATAGGAAAACAGCGGATAATTACTCGTCACCACCACTGCCATAAAGAGAATTGAGCACTTTATCAATAGCATAATCATCCAGCCTTGGTTTCTTTAAAAATTGTGAAAAAGAAGGATTTTCTTCAACTGTAGTATTAATATCCGGAGAAGAATACGAATGCGGCGAAGCAGAAGCTAAAGACGAACTATGAGGTAGCTCTGTGTAAGGTGCCGATCTTTCTGAACGCTCTCCAGAGACTTTTTTTATCCCATATCGTTTAAGCCGATTCACTTGCGTTTCTTTGTAGCAAGTATCCTTTAGAATATCACCAACAAGGTCCACAGGAAACGACTGTTTTTGTTTAGGTACCGATATATCAAGCGCCCGCTTCCGTTGTCCAAGTTCCTGAAACCCACTCCTCTCTAGTTACAAAGGACAACGAAATAACACGCGGGAACTCCTCATAATTTTACCCAGATTTTTTAAGTGCTAAGTGGAAGATTTACTTTATCAGTAGAAGATGAAACTGTTGGCTTATTAATACCACTTCCTTGTAAGCTCGACACCTACAGAAAAGTCATACTGTACGATATGATTAGGAAAGAAACCACACAAAGAAAATAAATATAAAATTAACTAACTGAAGAAGCCGTGCTTCCCACTGATGCTTCATGTTCCCGCTTTCGTCGAAGTCTCGTAGCCATTTCCAAAACCATACCAACTAAAACCAAAAAACATTTGATACTAATCAAGATAGAAGCAAAGCGGTGAAAATTCAGTGCTTTATTCCTGTCCAATTTGTAAGTTGGTGAGATAATCGCGAAAATTAAACAAAAAGAAAAACCCTTAAAATCAAAAAAAAAAAATAGTGAGCATACCAAAGAACCATTCACATCCTGGCAGTCCTGAAAATCAACAGGAAAGAGTGCAGAAGACATATGTGTACCATAAAACTGAGGAATTTTAAGCTTCTCAGATTGTTTCAGGATTGTGCATAGCAGACCAAACGAATTAGGAAAAAGATAAAAGAATTTTAAAAATATGGCAAAAACTAGTTTTCAAGTGTTAACCTCAAAAGAAGAATTCGAAACGCAGCAAAAATAAAAAGTAACCATTTTCTAGCTAAAAAAAGAAAAAGCATACCGAAATGACAAAGAAAAGAAATAAATCACAAAAAGAATTAAACTAAAAGGCCCAATACCTGAAAAATAAACAAAAGCCTTTTTAAGACGCTTCTTCTGGCCTATAGAGTTTTTTTAACAGCGAGTGCAAAAACATTAGTGATTCTAGCATCAAAAAATAACAAAACTATGCCTAAATACAACAATAAATATAAATATCAATGTAAGTATAAATAAATAAA
>UXUI01009412.1:0-10707 GCA_900576705.1 Enterobius vermicularis
TTTTTTTTTTTTTGCAGTATCACTTTTGAGATGTTTAAGAAGCAAAAATTTGTAAACTATTTTGTTGCTTTTTTGGGTTGTTTAGAAGACAATGCAAAATGACTGAGTTGAATTGAAGTTATTGGTCTTTTTCTAAAAAGAACCAACCAGCTAATATTTACTAAATTGTTGATTTTAGAAACATAATTTAATTTAATATTTCTTTTAACCTCAAGTTTAAGTGCTGGTAAAAGATGGCAACAAATATATACTCGGTTATATCAAAAGTCTCCATAGAGTTTCCAAAAATTGTTGCAGAGAGTCTATTCTATCGTATCAATTGGTAGACCAAAAGTCATTGATAATCGAAAAGTGTAATAGATCACATAGAATAAGTAAAATTTTAGTTTTTTTAATTGGAGTCTTATTGCCTATATCTGCAAAATGTACAGTCTAGATTTGTAGTTACACTCAAAAGTCTTAAAAAAATGCAAAACAAAATACTGAGAAGTTCTCAGAGTAATCTTAGAAATCATAATTCTAAGCAAAGACAGTACTTTAGCTGCTGATAATAAATCACAGAAATTAGATACTTTAACACCAAAAATGGTGAGTATTAGCAGAATAAATGATAACACAAAAGCATCTATTTTTAACAGCATTCTATATCATTTTTAGAGCTTTTGTAGAAAAAAAAATAATTCTTAGCTCTGTTTTGCTGAAAATTTCTTAAAAAATAACGACCAAATTATTAATATAATTAGATTGCAAAGAAAGTTGATAAAAGTAACAATTTACTGATAAAAAAAAACTTGATTAAACAGTTTTTTTAGGTTGTTTTGAAAGGTTACTTTGTTGAAACAGAAAAAAAATTTGGAAAAACCACTGTTTCGACGATAAAAATGTTATGCAGATGAGAAAACTGAACTGAATGTTATATTTTTATGATAATTTAAATAAGCTTAATCTAAGTTTATTGTCTATTATCTTAACATTTATGCAAACATAGAATTAGTCAAGAAAAAAAGTTCTTTATTTAAGTGGTACGTGTATGCATCTGTGTTTGTAAAGCTCTTCAGATGAAATTTTGTAAGGTTTAATTTTTAGGGTGTTACAATGTACTGAGAAGAAGAAGAAGAAGAAGAAGAAGAAGAAGCAACAAAAAAAACTGGTTTATCAAAATAATTCAAAATACAAGAAGCTATTCTAAACGTCTTCACACTTAAATTACCTGTTTGGTTGTTATCAATCTTCAGAAATAAATTACTGGTTAATAGCAAAGGTCAATTGCAGTCAAACTTTGATCTTTATCAACTCGTTTTATTTCGCCTATTACAAGTACATTAAAAACTGGAAGTACTTATAAAAATCAAGTAATTTTTACTAATTCTTTAAAACTGGTAAAAAGATCTTGACTGTAATTTTTTTAAACCAGTAGTTAATTAAATAAAGCAAAAATTAGACAACAATAACTTTAATGCCTTTGAGCCATTAAACTTTTAAATATTGGAATGTTCCATTAAAAGAAACAAATTTATGATACCGTGTCAGTTGAACTGTCAAGTTTCAAACAAAACCCAAAACTGTGTAGAGAGTTTTTTAACTTTTTAGAAAAGCAATGTTGGACTAAGAATATTTGATTGTTTCTTTCTGTCTTTAGCAATTAATACCTTTTATGGTCTACTTTTGTTACCGACCTTTCTTAGTGCTATGCCCAAAAAATCTTTCAGAATAATAAACAACTGAAATTCAGTATACGTCAAATACTGATGTTAATACTGTACGACTAAACCATTTTCATAGTTTTAACGTTCTTCTCTGTTTCTAGCAGATATTCTACTGATACTAAAGGTTGGCGACACCCGACTGTATTTTGGATGGTCTTTTAGAACTTTATATAAAAAATGACATAAGCAAAAACGTAATTCATATCTTTAGTTCTATTTCATTTTTACCGCAGTACCATGATAGTTGATATAAATGATCATCTGTTTTGATTCTTTTTAGCTTCGCATGCCGTCTTATTTACATTAGCATAATGCTCCACTGAATTTTGTGAATTTAATTTAAATTTTCTTTTTTCTCTCTTTTGAACATTTCTCAGAAATTTGAAAAGTACCATCAATTTACCGTTGACAGCCTTAAAATAATACTGAATTACCATTTACAATCAAAACTTAGAGAAACATATCTGTTTAAACTTTGCACCTGCTTTTTCGATGTTTTAAAATACAGAAGTCAATTTCAGACTGTTATAAAAATCTTAAGTTTTACGAGAATAAGGAAAAACTTCATCAGATGTCACTAAACTCCGAAATTGTTTTCAATTTTGTTGAAGACTCTTCGCTAGAAAAAAGGCAGCCAACTGTAGAAAAAGATAACAAGGTTCTTTGACTAATATCTTTCCATCTCGTTTCTGGAGGAATTATGTAATGCTCGAATTCTGACCAATTTGAAAAAATAGTTCAACTAATTTCACTAAATTTACAAAAAAAATTAAGCATTACTGGAAAAGAAGAGAGTTTAAAAATAACAAAAAAGTTTTTTTTTTAAATACAGATTACCGCTTTCAGATTACGGTTTTGAATCTTCCAATATTATTGCTAAAGCAATGAAATACTGATTGCTGAACAAAGTACCATTTACAAAAAAGAAATATCTGATTAATACCAGAGTGATGGCTTCAGTGTAAAACTATCTTCTTAGAGGTGTTTTCTTAAGAACCAGATCCCTAAAGACCAAACGTTTTAAGTGTTAGGAAGAATGCAATGCTACACTGAGACAATGAAATGAGGTCTGTCCGGAAAACGGCTTAGGTAACTTAACAGTTTATAGATCCTTGGAAACAAGCATTAAACAGGATAATTAACTGTCAAGAACACTTGTCCGCCTTGACAGGTTCAGAATAAATTAGCAATTAATTAACTCGGCTGTATAACGCCGCATGAAAACATATCAGAGGTTCAAAAAAAAAAAAAAAAGTTTGCATTTAGAAAAAACGTTTAACACCTTACTTTTTGGTTTATGTGCAGAAAGATAACTCAACTCTTTTTTCTTCACGAGTTCCCGATGAATCTTTTATTGCAAATGTTATTGATTTTTCAAACATAGTCTGCAAAAAGCAGAAATCAGAGAGCTTGACAAAAGCAGCAGTTTTGAAGACAAAACAAATAAATGTTTAAACAATAAAGCCAAACAAGCTACTTTAGTGACCAATTTTACTGATGTATAAAGAACTGTGACAAAAAACCCTACATTTGTCCATCTCATATCGTTAAAGTCTCCAACCATCTGCCAATTGTTGCAGATGCGACAATTGACTATTAAAAAAAAAAAAAAATAAAAATAAAAATAAAATAATTGAAGCACTTAGCACCATATTATTGGAAAGAAATTAAGTAATAGCTTTTTGGCTATCGGCACTTTGAGTACAGGGAATATGTATTTTTTTTTTTTTTTTTCAAGCTGTAAACAATATAAAAGAGGTTCAATTTGATGAAGACTTCAGTTATCACGTTTTGTTCTCTTAGTATTGTACTTCTTTAAGAACCGTCAGTGAATCCAATTCTTGATCTTACTTGTCAGTTATTTTCTTTTCATCAATTTACTTTCGTTCATTATTTGTCTTTGGATTTCGCCTCATCTTTAGTTATTTCTGTATAAATCCTTTTCTTAAATTTTTTGTCCTCTTCAGTCTATACACCAATAAAACGTAGAACTATAACTGTGCGAACAATGGTCAGGATTAAAGCACTCTAATTAGTTACTGTACGAAGCGAGATTAAGAAGAAAGTTTAATTGTTAAACAGTTCATTTTGCATTGGTTTGTATGGTATTTTTTTAATTGTTCAATGCACAATATAAATATATGCAGCAATTTAATTCGGAGGTAATGCAGCAGTTTTCCGAAACTACTACCCTTAGAAATTTTCGCACTTCATTAATTCACCAGGAACATAGCGGTTTTAACACAAATTTGGAATATTTAGTTAGATGGTAGTTAGGTGGTATTTAGTTCAACTCGCTTTTGTGACCGTCCAATAATTCAAACGCATGAAGTTGCTGTATTTCTCACAATTCAACAAAAAATAAGAACATCTAAACAGGTAAACAAGGAATGATGCCTTACTCTCTCTAACTATATTATCATAACCAGATATCTTGCTTTCAAAGTACTTTGACAAATATAGGTTGGCTACTAAGTGAACATTTCAGGCAGTTGAGAAGCCATTCGAAGTTACAGCAGACTAGAACGAAAAAAATACCAGCGTAACTGTCGACGCGTGATTCAAAAAACGTCAGACTCTCCCTGGTCGGATAGCAGAGCTGAGTAGCCCATTTTTAGAGCAATTTAAGGCTTCCCCGGATGTATCTCTTAAATACGTGAAAGTCTTTATCTGATTATGGATTGTTATGACCATGTCGATGTTCACGTTTAGAGGGCTGAATCCCTTATTTATCTCTACTACGGTACTGGCAATGTCTTTCACATTTTCTCTATCGAAAGGGTGTCAATAATTGGAACGAAGCCACTGCTGACAAGCTTTGTGTATACGGTGTTTACCGTTTCCATTTTTTAGAGATGATTGAGCGAACCACCAACATTAAAGTTTGTCCAGTGTTTTCCATTGTTCGATATTTCTGAATTGCCAGTTGCTACCTGGAGAAGGTGGCTTTTTTCGTAGCAGGGTAAGTGCGCTAGTACATATGCGAAGCATTCTACATGGAGTGCTGCACTTTTTTCAGGCGACCTCTCATTCCTTGCCGACTCGAAAGACTTGGCACCGGGTTGCGAAATCAAACGAGGTCACCTCAAAGAGTACACCAACGACAAAGTTAGACCGTTCTAAAATAAAAAGGAAAGCAAAGTTTTGGCTAAAAACAGTAATCTTCAAGAACTTGTGATTTTTTTTATTCACTACGCATTTCTGTAATTTTTAATTCGTTTTATATCCAGTTTCCTGCAAATTTAGAGAAGTGGTAAGATACCTATAAAAATAAATTACATGCAAGATTAAAAAATTGAAAGTTGGAAAAGCTTTTTCTGAAAAAAGCTACCTTTGAAATCTTTTAAAAAAAGATTAATTTTTTGAAGGTAAAATTCTTGTATAAGATGTGAAAAAAATTGCATGTCGGCTTCTTCATGATATCGCGATTTACAGTGCGATTGGTGACAATGAACTGCAAGAATTTCCAAGCTGACGCAGCATTTTAGCGCCTCTAAGAATGACAGGATTCCCGTTTCAATGAACATCTCATCAAATACGATATTATAAGCAATCCATTGAGAAATGATTCAGCTTAGCTATTTTTACAACAGGTGTTCCACTAAAATTTTTTGTTGTTGAATAACTCAAAGAAATTTGAAAAACTTCATTACTTTTTTGATTTTATACCGCTTTTCTTCCTCATCCGATTCTTTTGACAAGAATCATTGGAACTCATTATTAGCCATTAGCAATGGATATAGTTTTACCGTCATCTATTCAGCGGTAGATTATGATGTTTCATTTTTAAGTTTGTGTGTTTTCGAACTTGGCAGTTCTCTGCTTCAACACCAAATTTTTTCTAAGACTGTAGAACTATTACTTTGATTGCAATGCACTGCACGAATTTACTTTCCATTATCTTCGTCGGCTTGCATTCGGCTTTCAGAGTACATGTGTACTAGCTTGCTTTGACCAACAAATCTAAGTTTGTTTTGAAATGTAGGGGTGGCAGACTTTATGTCAAACAACTGCTTAATCTGAAGAACTGCGTATCTTGATAGGATAGAAGGAGACTGCACCGAAAAGAGGCCCCACACATTTGCTTATACAATACTAATGAAGGAACATTATTTTAGGAAATATATAACAAATCATATAACAATTTAAATAACTGAGCGACGTAGTTGGAGTAACATATTTGTCTTATTCGGTATGCCAAACGACATCGTACCAATTTTGTTTTTCAATTTCAGAAAACATATTGGTGTCAGGAAATTCGAAAAACTGTCGTGGTGACAATTTTTTAAACTATCTTTTGTTAGATCCTAGTTTTTTTTAAAAGCCTAAAATGTTTTAAGGAATCGTGACTTATTTTTTGCCAGTATTTTCTCCTTCAAAAAATATTTACTGAACATACTACAAAGACTTCCAGCAAACTACCCCTCCTGCTTCATGGCGCTTCTTTCCTTTTTTTAATAAACAGCGGTACGTGGTCAATAACGTCAGCTAAATACTATTAAAGATATATTCTTTGAGTGAACGTATAGCAGGCCGTTCTAAATTTTACTCGCACTATTATTACTTTTCTTTTAGCGAAAAAAGCAGAAGGAAGGTGACAGTAAAAGAAACGAGAAAGAATCATTTGCTGTTCCCAATAAACGTCACTATCTTTTATCTACATAATTTTCAATGAGACTATAAGAGTATGCCACTACCTCTAGAAATTTCTTGTATGTCACTTGACTCCATCTACCAAGAGACCTGCTAAATTTATGTCCTAAAACGTACCATTGTTAATTCTTGAGGAGTAGTGGTTGGTAGAGGAGACTGCTGTCTTCCACCCAACTCCTTCCTACGGATGGACACTCGGGGAGTACGGTTAGTGCGTACTGATGGACTGCAGAAGTTCCGCTAAATTCTCTGTTCATTGTCAGATTGTTCTAAAAGGCAACGCTCTTTAATGATTTAATTTCAGCAGGATTTCCAACCAAGACTGATCAATGATCCAAACCATCCAAATGATACCTGAATTCACTTCCTCTGCTGGTGCACAAAACTTCCTTACCAGAGTGACCTGGTAAATTAGTAGCCGCGTCGCGTGCGAAATCAACAGCTGCAACAGCTGACCACCAATGGTGAAAGCACCCGTGAAAATCTTCGACACACCACCCGTTCTCTGAAAGCCGGCCATGCTAGTCGGTTATGTGTAGCAAGTTTTTAGTGTTCTAATGCCTTCAGATTCAGGGTTTGCTAGCTTCAGCTGCTATTCTCGTTGATTTTTATGGTTACGCAGGTCCTGACTGGTTTCTTTCTTTAATTTGAAAAATTTCCAAGGTATTTAATCACCATTGTAAACAAATTTTTTTATGTTCATTGGTGTTTGGTTGTCCTAACTTTTGGTTCGTGCTGATAACATATGACGCATTATATTCGATGTTATATAAATGTAAGTTTTTTTGTTATGTTACCTTTTGAAGAGTGAATGGTATTACAGACGCGAACCGTACATAGAACGGTCTTTTTTATGCAATACATTGAGAAAATTTTTTCTCATAAAGTTTTAGTGTCGTATGTTATATGTCAGATAATAATGGTAGCTGAAGGGTTCCGGTAAAAAATGCGACATTCGTAGTTGAGTTGCACCGGTTTTTTATCTCAAAAAAATCTTTTTAAGCGGTTTATCATATTTTGTTCATGGAAGTCTGCTAGTTTTTCTTCTAATGAAGATTTTAGTAGATGTAGGTTTAGTAAAGTTCAAAATGTTGTATTAATAATGCTGACTTTTTTGAACAGTTTAGTCGATGTCTACGCGTATATGAACAGTGCAGTCAGGTTTTTTCATTTAATTTATATTACGCTTCTCGCACAGTCTATGTACTGATTATTTTCACAATCATAAATTAATTGATAGAAATTATATTCTATGGTTTTAAACGTTTTTTGTTTTTCAGATCTCTAAGCTGGAAAGCTACTGTAGATTTACGTATGAAGGCCATATTGGTGCGTTATTTCGTAGATCTGTAAAATACTTAGGAACTTGATAGAGTTTAATTCTAGCTGTTTTGTAGTCAGAGATTGGTATAAACAAGAGTATGACATTTCATAATCCTCAAAGATTTTTGCAAACCTCATTTACTCCAAATTAAGGATTCGATCTTTTCTACTTGTCGTACAGTTGTTTTATGTGTTAGTTTTATTACGGTTCATAGAAATGGAACTGGAACAGCTAGTGGGGAGTGACGCTGCTTTAGTTTGCAAGGAGATTTTTTTAACATCTGTCTTATTTTATGTTTAGTAGTTTGTGAGAAAGTTGATAGCATTCAAGTAGTGAGATTTTACATGTACATCTTTACTGTATTTTTTTTGGCTATAAAAATCATTAGCGTTTCAGAGGTTGAAGTGCTAGTCGGACAGCGTTGCTGCTCATGATAGCTTTTGGAGATGGGAAACATCAATACCGTTGGACCTAATGAAGCTTTGGTTATTTCCGGTGTGACTCGCTGTCTGCTTTAGTTTCTGGCCGCTTTATTTTATTTTTTCTTTATTTTGTCTGTAACTTTTTTTGTTTTTACCGGTATAATTTGCTAGTTTAGGAAGTTGGTGCGGAGGAACGACTAGAAAAATCATTATTGGAGGTTGGGGGTGGTCATGGTATTTTGTGTCGAACGTTCAGCGTCTGTCCTTGGAAGTGATGACATTGAACCCAAGGTCAGAAGACGTTGAAACGGCGCAGGGAGTTCCTTTGACAGTTACAGGTGTTGCTCAAGTAAAGGTCATGACAGGTAATAGTAGCTTTCGATTCTATAGATCGTCGGAGATAAAAAATTTTTTTTTTTAGTGTTTCATCTTCGTCTTTTCGAGGTTAGCAAAAGAGCTTTTTTTGAAATTTAATTTTTTTTTATAAGGCTTTTTTTCCACTTTTTAAAGTTATATCAGGAGTAGCGTTTAGATCACGGTTTATTGGAGACAGCGTGTGAGCAGTTTTTGGGCAAGTCAGTGAAGCATATTGCTGAAGTTATTCTACAGACTTTAGAAGGTCATCTTCGAGCTATTCTGGGCAAGTCGTAATTTGCTCTACTTCTTTAGATAATTAGTTTTTTTCTCAGATACTCATTTAATGAGATGTAAAAATTTTTCTTGGCTTATTATCAGTCAGGTTGAAAAACAGTTATAACTAGTTATTTCTTGTAAAATTCGCTATAATTATTTAAGAAGGCATTTTAGTGCTATTTGCTTCTTATTTTTCTTTTTCTGGTTTTCATTTAGCATACATATGATTTCAGTTAGACATCAAACTGCTGATATTTTTCAGGGACCATGACAGTTGAAGCTGTTTATCAAGATCGCGACCGGTTTGCCCAGCTTGTTAGGGAAGTTGCGGCTCCTGATCTGGGTAGGATGGGCATGGAGATTTTATCATTTACGATAAAAGATGTAGTAGACGCCGTCGACTACTTGGAGTCTCTAGGAAAAAGTCAGACTGCTGATGTGAAGAAAGATGCAGAGGTTCCACTCACTGCTTTTATATCTTTTTGAAGGGAAGAGTTTCTCTGCGCTAGGTGTCTCATTGTTAACAATTTTTTCTACCGTACACCATTACTGGTTTTGTCAAGTAGTTTTTGATTTACGAGTAACACCTCGTATATTGTCTAGTTTTTTATGACAACATCGCCAAAAAAAGCTGATGTAGGTTGGTGCAGCAGAAGCCAATCGCGATGCTGGGATTGTTGAAGCAGAATGTTTGAAGGCTGCTGCCGATGCAAGATATCTTGTGGAGACTAAAGTGGCTGATGCTAAGAGGCAATTCGATATGCAGCAAGCGGAGTTCAATGTGCTTGTTTCTGCCAAGGTAGCATCAGCTTTCAAATAAACTTGCTGTGACGTCTTGATTTTTCACAGGTTATAAACGTGCCTCAACATTTCTGCTATAGCCTTTGCTTTTCAGAGGAAAGGTTAGTTGTAGAGAAGGTTGCAGAAATTGTATAAAGCATTGTTTGATATTCTGGAATTGTATACTAAAAAAAAAGATATGATTGCAGAAAGCGGAAGCTGAACTGGCATATGATCTTCAAAAAGCAAAGTTAATGCAGTCTATTCGGGAGGAACAAATTAAAATTGATATCATTGAACGGCGGAAACTTGTTAGCATTTGTGAATTTCGTTCATATTTATTTGATTTCTCTATATTGCTGTTCATAGGTTTTGTACATTTTTTTATTATTTTTCAATTTCAGATAACCGTTGAAGAGAAAGAGGCTGAGAGGAAGGAGCAGGAACTTTATTCAACGGTTAAACTGCCTGCAGAAGCAGAAGCTTATAAAGTACAAACAGTTGCTGAAGGGGACAAGTAAAATGAATTTTTTCTCTTTTCCTCATTAAAGACCCTGGCTTTTGTGACTCTATGTTTAAAGTTGCATGCAGCATTTATTTTGTCTTTGTAGAACCCGTAAAGTTGAAGAAGCCCGTGCGCATGCTGAAGCCACAAGATGTATTGGCGCCGCTCAGGCGGCTGTAATTGAAGCTGTAGGTGGAGCGGAGGCTGGACGAATGCTTGCTCGTGCTCATGCTTATAAGTTTTATGGAGATGCCGCAAAGACCGCACTTGTCCTTGAAAAGCTTCCTGAGGTTAGTCGGTTGTTTTCTTAGTTCTGTTGAAGTTCATTTTCGTTTGCTGTTGTTCTGTATACTAATTTATTCTTTTTAGATTTCTAGAAATGTTACAAAGCCGTTACTACGGACCAAAGAAATTCTCGTTATTGGTGGAGATATTAGCCAAGCCGGATCTCTTACGGATGTGGTTGCAACCGTTCCACCAGTATTGAAATCTGTGACTGGTATCGACATTACTGAAGTTGGAAGAAAACTTGTTGGCTTGGAAGGGAGCGCGTGAAGTTCACATTTTATGGAGATTTGTGGAAGGATCTATGCTGCAAGGTAATGCTTTTAAATAGTGTTTCTTGCAAAAACTTTCTGGTTCAAAACTGCAAAGAACTTTTTTTTTTTTGGTGAGAGGGGGGGG
>UXUI01009416.1:370-17553 GCA_900576705.1 Enterobius vermicularis
ATGTCACTGATGCTTTGACGTTAACATGTCATTTATGAACTTTCATTTTTCTTTTTTTTCTTTACTGTAACTGTATATTATTGAAAAGAATCTGTTAGTTAAACGTGTATTTCATTGTATTATGTGTTACGAAGTGGAGTAGTTCGACAGAGCAGGAAACGGTAACTTATTCTATTTTGTTGTTGAACCAAGTTTAGAATATGGATTCATTTCTATATTCAGCATTTAGTAGTCTCTTTTGCAGCTAAATTAATAACTCGAACTACTGCAAATTTAATTTCTGAAAGCTCGAGAATTCCACTCAGCAATTTTGTAATTTAAACAATTAAATAAATAAATAATGGTTCTTTTTAACAGTGGATTCAAAAACGGATACAGCTGGAATGCAATAGTTTGTCACGGTTCTGCATTGTGTGTTGTACTAGTCGTCGATCCCATTCCAAATAAGTTTTTTTCTGGCCCAGTATTAACGCTGCTTTTACGTCGCTCTGCTAAGTTCATTAAGTTTTTACGGTACGTTGGTAACAGACTATTTTTGAAATTGTTATTGCTTTATGGGCATTAAATTTTGAGCAGGAAAGTAGCCTACGTGTAGATGGGTCGGCCAATACCATTTGCAGAAAGGTTCCTGGAATTGCAGTGAGCAGTTTGTCTGTTGATCTAATCAGTTGTTGCTTGAGTAGGCGACCGAAAAAGATTATACTCAACATTAACTGCTTCTTATGGATTTTTTTATTACTTTTTCTTGCTAAAGAGAACCGTAGTAGTGTACACAGGTGACTGTTGAAAAACCCGTGCTGCAGCTTTGTGGTTCCGTAGGATTTTGAAAGATGCAAATAGTTTGGTCTTGTTCAGGACTAAGGTGTATGATATCAAGCAAAATTTAAGCCGTCACTTTAGAGATGAAGCTGTAGTTTAAATACCAGTGGTAAAGTCGGAAGTGTTTTGAAATCTTCAAGCGGGCGTCAATGTTGATTGCAAAAATGGCTTAGGAACTGCTTTTTGCTAGAAAAGTGTAATATTTTAATAAGCAGCTAAAAAAATTTTTGAGAAAACCTCTGAATGAATGCTTTTGGTCAGCGCTAAAAGTCAAACTGAATTTTGCTGATGCGAAATCCTTTCTGTTAGTTACCGCTTTTAGTTTTCGCAGCAAGATATGAAATTGCCAAATTTGAAAGAAGTTTTGGAGCTATTACTGTCAAATGTACCACCAGCAAACATGCTTTTCTTTGATGTTAACATAACTTGAACGAAATCCGCAACCGCACTCGATTTATCTGTTGTAATTTCAAACTCATCTATATACTTCTAGACCTTTTAATAACTTATCGTTCGCTAATTTCTCGTTTAAAGTATCATAGCGTTTTGCAGGACTGATTCTCCGATGGTTGCGCAATATATTTGGTAACAATTAAGTTTTGTAATGACTGTGCAGCAGCCGCTTTAGTCCCCTCCACGGGCTGGTTCTTGTCTGCTTAAAGTTCTGCCATCGTGGCAGCCTTTACAGTTCAGTTGCTTTTATAATTTACATTTTATAGGTTTCTAGAACTGCAGTTACAAAACATAATTACACTATATTACATGCTACCGGAAGGTCGGTTCATGAAAAGTTAAAAGACTCAAAGTGACAGTGGCGTACTAGTCTGTTAAAGGATTAGAAAGAAGTCTCTAAACAGGTCTGAAACTCCAACAGTAAAATCACGCTCGGTCGTGAACTGCATATAAAGAAGAAGCAAAAGTGGCTTAATAGAGAAGAAAAACTTGCTTGGAAAGTGGATATGCTTAAGTACAGAAGCGCCTCAACTTTTTTTTTCGTTATGGTGCTAACACCTGATTAGTTAAGGCAGTTGTTCTGGGATCTCCTTATAACTCTGCTGCAACATTTTTTGTTCTACAACAACAAATAATTAGCAAGTTTAACTTTGGTTTTGTTAATACAGCTTTAGTTTTGATGGCGGTTTTTTTACTCTCAGAATTTGAAACATACCTGCTTAATTCATTTTTAACTTTACTAGGGATGTTAATCCTTGAACAGTACTTCAAGCCCACTTAAGCGAAATGTCTTCTGCCTTAAAGGGACCCTTAAAAGTAAAATTCATGAGAATCTAACACTTTTGATATTCGCTAGTTCCAAACTATTATATGCAGGACTTTAAGATTTGCCGTGTTCTTTGCTGTTTGTAAGCTGTAAGTCGTTTTTCTTTTCGGCCCGTTACAGGAAAGCCGAAGGAAGTTATGACGCTAGTTCAGACCCAGCTGAGGGAGAAAAAGTGTCTGAAGAATTTCTTTCACAATTTTTTACTTAACAGATTTGAAGGGTTCATTTGAATATTTAGTTGGATAACGAGGGTCAAACTCCTTCAAAAGGAGCTTTATTTGTAATTACACGCCAGGTTTTCTTCACTTGTGTCATGAGCCGGAAACATTGGTAGATACTGAGCAGCCAAGGTTTTATAAAGGACATGCGCCGAAAAACACACGGGACGATGCAAGCAGTTCAGTATCTGTGTCTTCTGTATAAAACTTATTGCTGAGTGGCTTTCAATGTTCTCGCCTTAAACGGGGGGTGACAGTAGACTCCTGCAGAAGTGGAATCGAAATTAATGGATAGCTTAAATTCTCATAAGTTCAACTACCCGTCACTCACTTGCCCTTATGCTTTTCCACGTAGTACGGCTAGATCCCTTACAAATTCTGTTTGGCACTCTTTCTTTCGACCCCGGGAATGTACTTTCGAAAGTAGGTAGCCTCATGCTTACTGAAAGGGGTAGGCAGCGAGCTGATCCTTCCAATAATCCACACCGTATTTCTACAAGGTACACTGTAAACAAATATACATTACAATTTAGTGACAAAAGGTTGAATTCATCCTCTTTTGAGGACTCCTGTAAGAAGAACGAACAGAAAACTTAGCAGAACCTTGGATTGCTTCTCTCTAACTTTTTGGTCAAATTTTTGCCAAAGGCTAAAATCAACTCTCTCGAGTCACTCGCCAGTGTCGTACCATACGGATTTGCATCTTAAATTTCTCGTACATTTTAAATCAGCTTTTTTACCAGTTAGCAGAGGGAAGTGTCCATTTTGATGGAATAATAATCGTTTAAGGAGCCTCTCTCTTACAGGATTGAATACCTTTACTGGTGTTCTCCGTACCTCCGAATAACGTTTTATGATTTACCAAACAAAGTGCTGTAAAACTAGAAATTGTATTTAAACGTCCTCACCCCCCGACTTGCTTTTTTCTTTAACTGTCAATCCAGTTATATGTAATATGGGTTCTCGACGTTGCGTAATTTACCTGTGACAGTTTTAGACTTATTTATTTTGTCAACTTTCTAACGATCTAGTTCTCCGCTATCGCCTTATTCTTTCTGACATTTCACAAGGCTGCATACATGGTAACAAGTGGTGTAACGGTTAGTGCAATTACTTTGTAACCGCAAGCCCAGGAATCTGGAAGAAATTCAAGTAGACGAATTGGATGAGTGATGTATACGAGTCTCAACAAACGACATTATAGAATTATACTTAGAAAGTTAGCTAAAACTAAACAGACAAGTCTGAAACTATTGAAGGTGAATTAGGCTGAGTTGAGAACCCTGCATGCAAGAATGAATTTAGGTCGACGGTGAAAAAAAGCTCTGATGAAGGGAGCACACTTATTGCAATAGCGTGCGGAAAATCCTTAGTTGCCTCTCAGCTACATCCAAATTCCCTTTCTTTGCGTTATTTGTATACTTGAGTGAGGTTAACTTTCATCTTTTTTGTGTTACAGATGAAAGCAGACTCAGTCCAATGCCACAAATTTTCGATGCCGTCTAAAAAGTAAAGGAACTAGAAGCTTTCAACTTTCCATTCCCAAATAATTGTAACTTCCAGATTGGTTTTCTACATGACAACTTTTTTCACTATACTTCCTCTTACCAATCACAATTCATTATCCAGTTGCTTTCAAAAGATTCCACACGACTGAATGACATTCGGTTTCACCAGAACTAAGAAAAGGAAATAAGCTATTACACCGAAGTTTGTTGGTGGCTTAAGCGCCCCAACTAGCAGGATTAATGGCTTCCCCTGTTTGCTGGCAGTAACGCTGGAAGGAAGTCTACTGGTCCTCGATGGCTACCGGCTATACGCTTTACTGGAATTTTGCCAACTTAAGTTGCTTTATTACTTGCTGGAGACAGCAACAACAAAAAAAAGTATTTTAAAAGTAAATGCGAGTCTCATTTTTTCTGAAGTCTGTTACTTTTGCTTTTCATCAATAGAAATGTGATGTTTTAAGCAGAACGAGGAGATGAAACCATAAATTTCACTGCATTTTATGAGTCATTCTTCCAATGATCAGTTTTTGTTTGGTTCTTTTAACTAAAAAAGTTGTTTTTCTAAGTTACTTTTTAATCTTGCTCTGAAGTTGAAGAACTTTTGTTAGAACATGAGGTTGTTGTCCAGGATTTTCATCTTGTGCTCTTTGAAAAAACGTTCTATTTTCTTCCCAAGATATTCGTTAAATATCGCTTATGTCTATCAATTTAGATTTATGCTACTATTATGTGCTGGCTGCAGTAGACCGGTAAGTGTGTTAGCCACTGCTGCGTCGAACTGTATTGTCAAACAAAAGAGGACGATTGCTAGGATACCTCACTGGGAGTACCACATTAGGTAAGGTTAATAAATATTCAGCAGTCAACAGAAAGAACCAATTCCTAAATTGAAGATTTGATCCAAAAGAAGGTAGGAAACGCCCTTGCCAGGATGTACTGGATCGTTTTAAAAGATTGAATAGTGGGATGTGGATTCATGCCAGACCTGGAAAGTACAAAAAACGCTATGCTAAAGATGAAAACTATTTAAAAGTTGGTGCCATTTTAACACTTTCTGCCATTATTAAATGCTACCATCATATTTCTGTGAGTTTTATAACTTTGCAGCTTTTGTTGCTTGAAGTGGTTTAGTTCATGGGTGGGAAAATAAAGTTTGATTGAGCAAACTTAACTATATGGGTCATTATTTCTTTAAGGGTTAATTAAACATTTAGTTGTTAACTTCTCTCATTAACAAAGCTGTTACTTTAAGACGAGCTTATATTATGAGACTTGTACTAAGGAAGAATGCTTTATTCTTGACCGGACTATGACACCTTTCTGGTTAAGGCCTCATTATTATGTGGATGATCCTTATGAGGTAATGATTTTTTAGTATTTTATATGAAAAAAATCTTTTTTTCATGATAGGAAGTTACCAGTTTTATTTCTTCCTCATCAAGCTTTCAAAAAGGGCTGTTGTGTAGGTATTTTGCGTTTTATAAAATTTTTACTGATTTTTACTGAAGTTATTTCCAGCCCTACCACGTCAGACATGGACTGACTTCTCCGCGATTGGGTCTGAACAACAAGTTGGCGAGGGAGAGACCGAAAATTCTTCTTGATGATACGACGGCTGAAAAGTACTTTAGAGATCGCTGATGAATAATTAATATTACTATATAATATTGTTTACTTAGTATGTTTCTGTTGTGAACCGTGAATTTTTCTCCGCCAGTTACAAGATCTTCCAAGTTATAATATCCTGAAGAAAGAGGCAGATGGTTACTTATAGTCCTTTTAATTATTAGTCACGCCACTAGAAATGAAAAGAGCATTGCTTCGGAAGTCAGATTTTGAGCTGTTTAGCGACAATTCCACCAATCTTTCACTAGAATGTGTCGTAGCAGAAAATCTTAATGTAATCGTATTGATGACCTGAGCTTTACGATATAAGAAGAATAAACGTTTGTTCATTTTAAGTTCACTTCAACAGGTTGTTCAAATTGCGAATTTTAATTTGTGTCCTGGCTGCTTAATGGCGACATTGCAGTATTTTCAAAAGTGAAAAGTGTGCATGGTGCTTTTTCTTTGTAGGGTTGTGTACTGGATTTTTGCTTTTGATATTTTGGAGTTTGCTGTGTGGCTTTCTTGCCGATGTGGTTCCTTTGAAAACTGGTGGGTGAAGTTTGCATTATTTTACAATAAGTGTTTCCTTTGCGCTCGAGCCAAGTTCTTGAAAGGTAGTTGAGGTTATTAAAGCTACTGGAACTGTACAGAAGGTATTGTTGCATAAGGGAGTATCAAGAGGCTTATTTTTCTGGGAACCGCAAACCGATCTCTTGGGGTGGTGAGGACGACCATTTCGTGGGTACGTCGTATGTTTCTGGTATGGAAACTAAAGTCATGCAGTGCCAGTAAACCAGTAATATGTGCAAACGAGGGGCAACACCGCTCTCTCCTGTAGGCTTTCTTAATGTGTCCAAATATAAGTGTGTCAGAGGCTCTGCGTCTTTCCACGTTGCAAATTTGTATTTGGCAAGCATTGTTCGTTCGTTTGCTGCGTTGTGTGACGAATTTTGTTGTCAAAGTCAAAGGGAACTATAGATGTTCGGTTTGCGTTGGAAGTGCAACGAAGTTATATATGAATATATAAGTTGTGTTTTCGTTGTATAAGTGGTTTCAAGTTGGGCATACAGGTCAAGAGTTTCGCGATCAGATTTATTATCAGTCTTACTTTTGCTGCTGTTTTTATGGCCAGATTTAGCTCCTCTTTCGTTTGTTTTTTTGATGATGGCAGATGGTTCGATTTTGCTTTTTTAGACTTTTTACTTTTCCAGTCCTGTCATTTACTGGCTATGAAGATGTTATAATGTTTTTGAGTTTACAAAGTTTGTTTAAATTAGTTAAGAGTAAGATTGTCAGAAACATAATGTACCGATATTGTTGTTTTATTTCGCTCTTTCGATTCACGTAATTATTGTCGTCTTTCCTTTATTTATCGTAAGCATATCACTGGTATAGCTAAAAACATCAAAATGGTGGTTTATTTGATTTGCATGATACTGAAAATAGCTAGCAAATTTTAATTTCTGTCATTTCTATCGCTTACTTTAAATTGATTCGTGTAAGCACAAGCGCTTAAACGATGTTTTTTTGTTTATCAAATGGTCATTTTTCAAAATGATTTGATTTATCATTTCCTGATTCAATAATCAGTTTGCATTGTAGGTAATGGCAAGCGCAGGAGGCATAGACGTGCTGTTTGAAGTGAAAAATAATTTTTATTTGGGAGCCTATCAAAACTGTATTAATGAGGCGCAAGTATGTTTTTTTTTGCAACTTACTTTCATATATTTTTTAAAAGTAAACTGGACTAAATCTTTTCGTAAATGTAGATTGCCAAAAGAAAATTTTGTAGTATAGGTTATGTTTAAGTCAGTGGCGCACTTTTTCCTGACAAACAGCGGTTATCCAACTGGAGTTGATGCAAGAAAAGTTTTTTTTGCTGCGCCAGAATACCTTTTATTTTTGTCATTGGTTTTTCAACTTAGGAATGATTATTTTCTTGGTTTAACTTGGAAGATTAAGTAAACATTATTTATGTGATATTATTTTTTCATTCAAATTAGCGAAGCGGTAAGAATTTTGTTTGGAGGAAGTATGTAAAAATTTTTTGGTCGATGTCACTTTATTAGTATGCTTTCACTAAAAGCTGTGTTGAATTTTTTTTAAAAGACAAGGAACTTTTACAACTTGTATGTGCACGTCTGGGATTTCACCGGTATCAGAGGTTTCTTGTTTCCTTATTCTTATTCCATTTTTCTCTACCACCCTCTTCCCTTCCTTCTTCAACTGGAGTAAAGGATAAGTCAAAATGTGTAAAAGAAAAGGATTGCATGTCATGAAATCAGCAAATGATATTTTGGATTAAATTTTGGCTTTTGCTAAATTAGAGTTGAAAGGTAAAAGCTATCTGTTGAACTAATTGAGTTTTTTATATTTTTTGAATAGTTTTTATTTTGTTCTTGAGTATAAAAAAAAAAAACAAGTTTTGTGCAACGTTGGTGGTGAGTGCAACTCGCACAAGCTTATACCCTGTAAGAATATCATGAGACAGAGTATGATTTGTTTTAGAATGTTCGTTTAAAAACAGATGAGGAGAAATTGGAGCGAGACACGTACATGTACCGTGCATACATTGCAAAAAATAAGCCTTCAATAGCATTAAGTGAAATAGATGAGAATACTACCTTGCCACCTTTGAAAGCCGTCCGACGGTTTGCCCAATACATGGCTAATCCTGCAGAAAGGTTTTGTTGCTTAATGTTTAGTTCCACTTCCTCTGGTGTTTTTTTCAAAGTATAACGTGTTTTTTGGATTTAAGGTCAGGTATAGTTGCGGAAATTGAAAACGAATTAAATGAAGACTTTCCTGCTGATGATGTTTACTGCTTGATGGCCGCATTTATTTATATGCATGAAGATGTGAGACGTTTGCTGTTTTCTGATTATTAGGTCGAGTCGACTTTATTTCTGAAATACGTTTTCGGTATTTAGAATTTTGATAGCGCACTGAGGATACTTCATCAAGGCGACTCATTGGAGTGCAAAGCGGCTTATATACAATGTTTGCTTAAAATAGACAGGGTTGATTTAGCCCTAAAGGAAATCAAGAAAATGCAAGAAATTGATGAGGATGCGACTGTTACGCAGTTGGCCCTTGCTTGGGTTAATTCAGCTTTGGTAAGACTTGTCAAAAAAAAATTTGCATATTTTCAAAAGCACTTTTTAATTCTTTATTCAGGGGAAAGATAAACTGAAAGACGCATTCTACATCTACCAGGAAATGATTGACAAGTATGGAGCCACTCCTTTATTACTTGTCGCGCAGTCTTCTTGTTTAATGCAGCAGGAGAAGTACGATGAGGCTGAAAAGTTGCTTCTGGTATGTTATGCGTTCTTGCTGACTGCATATTAATTCTTATCAAAAAGTTTTTGTGCTTTACTTTGTCTTTCATCGTTACGGATCATATATGGAAATAGTTAATAGTGTGCGCGCTTTCAGGATGCACAGCAGAGGGATGCCAACTATGCAGAGGCTTTAATCAACCTTGTTGTAGTAACGCAGTTTTTAGGGAAGCCTCCAGAAGTAAGTCTAGCTGTTTTATAAAAGAAAATTTCTTTGTACTAATGGCCACGTGGACTTTCTGAAACTTCATGAGTTTTTAAAATTGATTTTGATGGAAAATTCAGCCAACGGTGTTGATAAAACGGAAATGGGTATCACTTCTGAAAGAATTTCGGGTGGCAGAACTCTAAAAAGGTTTTTGAAAGCAAATTCAGCTTATAAAAGTGACTTTTAGGCGCAAAAGGATATCGATAATGCTCTTTTGAATAAACTTTTGAACTGTTTTAAATTTTGTTGCTTACCAGCACGTAACGTAGGGGTTCAAGAGTTGATGTGGTTTCATGTTTGTTGGTGAAGAAGCTGTTATATGTAATTTTTAGGTTACAAATAGATACATTAAACAGCTAAAAGAAGACCATGCTGATCATCCTTGGACTAAAGACTTTTTGGCGAAAGAGAAACTTTTTGAAAAGGTAGCCGCGTAATTTACGCGGGTCATCGTTGTGAAATGTGCGCTTCATCTGCGCATTTTTATTTCATAATTTATAAGTATCTTCTTCATGATGCATCATATTTGTTAATTAATGTTCTTATGTTTTTGTATATGAGGAGCTGTGATAAAAGTTTGTGGTTACCGAAAGTGTTTGACATGTAAGGGTTAGCTTAATTAGATTGTTTTATGAAGGGGATTACGAGGATTACGAGCTTTATTTGATATGATAAGCTGTTCCGTTAAACGGACAGCTTTCAAAACTTTGACACGGTTGCAAACTATTATTAAGCCAGAGCAGAGACGACCGTTTAATTAAATTCGTGTTTTTGAAGTAAGCAATGTGTTTGCTGTAATTTGACGGCAACAGTGGAGTTCATGTTTTTCAACCTATTCGCTTCAGTTGATGCTAACTGTGGTTGTGAGTCGTTTGAAATATTCTAATTTCTTGGTCGGATTCTGTGAAGTGCGGGGGTTGGTATTCTTTGGCTTAGTTTCTGATGTTGTGCCTGAAAGCAAAAGCTATGTTTTTTGGGCGCAATTTTTGAAACAACTGAGGAGGGTGGCGAAAACTGATTAATGAGAGCGATTTTTGAGTGTTATGCCGAAATTGAAGTTGGAAGTGGAGTTTTTTTCTGGAAGTCATGCTAAAGTTTGGCGCTTTTACTCATTGCTGCTTTATGAAACCGTTTTCTTTTTCTCACTTTTGATGCTATATCCTTTGATGACTTTTCACTTCTGTTTTCTTTCTTTAGTCTTTACGAGATAACTTGGTATAATCTAAACATTGAAGTTCTGTACTTGTGACTTCCAGCATTTCATGGTTCAAATTTCTATTTTTTGCAAATTCCTTGACCCGCACTTCTGCTTCCCATAGTTCATTTCAATTTTGGTTCTGCTCTCTTCTAGTAGGCCAAAAGAGTGTAGGGCAGATCGAATCCAGAACTTGACCAGAAGTGCAATGTTTATTTAAAGAGTTTGTTTGAGCGTGCGTGACAGTAGGACAGCGACCTTTAAATTTTCTGGTCCAGCGCTTATTTGGAGACAGAAATTCTGTCATTCTAGAACTACTGCACCGCTTGTCTTTTCTTAGTTGTCACCGCTTGTCTTTTCTTAGTTGTCACCGCTTGCTTCCAGATTTATTGTCTTATTAAATCGGGAACTTCACTGTGAGATTCAGGAACCAGCTTAAAATTGTTAGGCCACTATTCAAAATCTTCATCGCTACACAGTGACTTATTGCTATAGAGGAAGTGACAAAACATTTGAAATAAGATCCTTAGAAGACACAAAACAATTTTTCCTAGCTCTTCTAGATAAGTCTGACAAACTCGAAACCTTATAAGCAGGAAGTAATGGTAAATTACTAGCAAAAAATTGACACTACTGCATTTAAGCGTGCTTATCTCTAGAAATGCTCTTCTTAGAATTTTAGACTTGCCTAGGTAATTCATTCTAAATTTTTAAAAAGCTAGCACTCTAGTGTCGCTTTTACTCTCGGTTTTCACAGAACCAACCTTTCGGTGGTATGTGTTATAATGGAACAGCGGTTTTAGAAATCTAGAAGGTTCAAACCCACTTTCTCGGATGAACTTCCTTCTTACAATTCACGTGTTTTGCGGCCGCATTCTGGTCTGTTTAAAAAAGCTATGTAAATATAGAGCTTTAGCTGTACATCCGGAAATTGTCGATCTATCAGGTGATCAAAGAGGTTATCGGAGAAGATTTTCAAAACACCTGCATGCATATAGATATGTTAAGAAGGCTTTTAGAATTATTTTTGATCAAGAACTTCCTTTTTGCTGCTTTTTTCAAAAAATGCGGATACAAAAAGCAGTCAAGCTATGAGGACTCGCAGAGTGATGAAAAGGTAAGCTTATAGACAAGATTGTGTAGAAAACTCGCTTTTAAAAAACTGAAAAATTCATTAGCCAGATTATGAACCGTTATTTGTCGGAGTTCTGGTGCCCACTTAGTTTATTAGAGAATAAAGTGAGGTAAACTTATTCGAATTTAAACTTTTGTAAAATTTTTCCAATTCTTAATTTTATTGGTTTTCAGAATTTTTCTTTCAAATTTTGGTAAGGCAATTTCAAAGCATCTTTTCTTTACCTTGCAATTCCTGGAAAAATTCTGTGGTATTCAGGTAAACGTACATAGCGATAATGCTTCTATCAATTTATAAATTCTTGTTAAAACGTTAGCTTTGATAGATGTTGCTGATTGAGCCATAAGCATAATGCTTCTCATCTTTTCAACCTTTCAGATTATGTAAAGTTTAAGAAGGATTTTGCATGTTGATATACAATAAAGAATAACAGGTGGCATTACACTGAAACTTTTGCTTTTTAAAAAGCTTTTTTGAAATTGTTTAGCATTGCATCATCGTTATTGTAAATTTATTAAAGAAGACTTGTAAAGTCTCTTCAGCCACTAAGTTACGCAACTATTTTTTTCCATTAAAGATCTCAAAAATATGCGCATAACATACACTACTATGCAGTGCATAATAATTTAAGTGTTACAGGCTTTCTGTAAATATTTCCATTAAACTGTTACATTTCTTAGTGACGTGTACTAATAAGTCACTCTTTAATTTTAGCTATGAATAATGTAGTTTGATGACCTAATAATTTACTGGATATTTTAAAAACTAGTACTCTATAAATAACTTTTCAAACTACCTGGTCATTCCATGGTAAAGTCATAATGCTTAATAAAGGGTCATCCACTTTTAGTGTTCAAGTTGTTCAACTGTACCGCAGTTAATCAAAAGCTGTTTGTCGCTCGACTCTTGATAACTAGGCGGACACTGGCCTATCCAATCAACTTTTCTTATCGTTTGTTTTGCTAGTTTGATAAACAGATGTGTAACTGCTTTTTTAAAGTTTGTAATTCTTCTAATGTTATATGATTTCGTGAAATAAAAAAAATTTAGTTGAAGTAGAATTTGAATAAATGTTAAATGACCAGTTTGTTAAATTAATTTACAATTTTTTAATGAAACAGTGTGATCAGAACTCCCAACACATTCGAACAAAAAAATTATTTTTCTCAGTTTTATCTACTGGCGAATTTCCGCAAAGCGGCAAAAATAACTTGTTAAAACATCAACAGGAATCGACGGAGTCTTACTTTGGAAAATTTTTTATGCAAGTACCAGTAAAGTGTGAGGTAACATGCAATGTACTGATCAGCATTTGATGTTTTAAGGGCTTAATTGTCTAACGTTATTTTTTCTGCCATACAACTGCTGTTGTTCTATCATCAACAATTCTCACTCGAATGAGACCGTCTGCTTTTGGTGCGCAAGAAGACTTATAATATATATAAAGTAGAAAAAAAGCGCAGTTCTTTGCCAAGATCAAGAAGAGAATGCTAACATTTTTTTCTACATAAAATGCCAGCTCAGGATATACTTACATCACTCAAAAAATGAAAGAAATATTTATGTATTCATGAGTAGTTGAACGATAATCCTGCTTGCTGAATCAAGTCGCGATTATAATGGCTGTTTAAGCTGTAGCAAGTGGGAGTAAATTAGTCGGTCATAAACAGATTTAGAACATTGTTTATAGAAGTGTTGTTAAAACTGGTGTGAGCAAAGGTAAGCATACCTCAACGTCTGAAATAAATTGAGAAAAGCAACTAAGCAAGGAAATGCGCTATATGGTGATCGCGTTAAAGAAAGATGGCAAGCCCAAACGCCACGCAGCAAAAATTTCCAGAATTTCAACTCATCTATGATGATGAAACTTTTAGTTGTAAACACGGAATAGCCAAAAAAACCCAGAAAAAACACTATCAAGAAAAACATTTGCAGACGACACAGGTCTGCGTGGGATTTTTGTAGCTTAGAATCAACAAGCTTGCAGGACTGGATTTGAAATTTTTAATTTGTGTTGCCAGAAGCAGGCTCTTTGGTGGAATAGATAGAGGGAAGCCATAAATGACGAATTAACAAGTGAAATCGAGTTTAGTGTTTTCAGAAAGTAAAGTAAATGCGCCGACTGAGAGCAGAACCCTTCGGTCGTTGTTTTGCACAAACAAAGGCGCTGCGAGATTGATCCACCCTGGTTTAAGGAGCCTTTTGCCGCCAGAACACCGAGTCTCTACGTCAGATCAGATGTACAATGAACGGCGGATACTCCTCCATTGCATGAAACGTTTTATTTCCCATATTTAGTGAATAGTTTCGGTTTGTCATGAGAATGAAATATGGTATTTCAAAATGACAGTAACCTCAAGCGTAAATGTGAATGGGTAGAAGTGATAGAAATAAACTCCTATGGATATTCCAGTAGGTACCCCCGAACGTTAACCTTACTGAAAATACATGGTAGGGTTATTCAATTTCAGGTGAATTCTGACGGACTCAAACGATTTGAAAGTTTTCTGCACGAAGCGTCGTCTGACGTGATCGAGGATCTATGTGACCAGCTTATGTATCTCGTACACAACCGATTATTAATGTTATAAGAATAATTACGAAGCAGCATCCTGTAACTTCTCTCAAAAGTTGGAAATTTTTCTAGGAGAGTTTCAAGAAAGATTCGTAAAAGTGCATTAATATTTTTCAGTACTGGAAACCTCTGTAGTTGATACTACGGGGTTTGTTGCAAACTGTATAGATGATTTTTTTTATTGTGTTTCTTATAGTTTTCAAAGCATCATTATTATCGATGGTTGACATTAAAAGGCAAGAATTTATAAACGGAAGCTTTTCACCAAAGTTTTGCTGTTCATTTTTTGTGAATTGTTACTTTGTCGTTATTAATTCTGTCACTTTTTTGATGCTTAGTTTATGTTGCTTACATAAGCTTTGTAACAAAAAGAAACCGATATAATCGTATTTTTTGGAAAGTAATTGAAGGGAGGCCCTCGTAATAAGTTGAAAAGGATTTTTTAAAAAAGTAGAATTACTATAACAACGTTTGTGTTATTATTTTTTTAAATTTTTATTAGGGCCTCAGTAGCTAACTGTATATTCCAATTCTCAATGGATGTTTCATGAGAATGAAGGTTTTTTGATGCAAACTCTGTTAATATTTTGCGAGGGGGAGTGTGGTAAACAGCTTTTCTTCAGTAATTCAGTGTACATAACAGAGTGTATATGTTATGTCACTTTTTCTCAACAATTTCTTGTTATCCATTCTCGCAACCTCTTTGGCCATTCTATCGAGTCAAACGTTTTGAACAAAAGCGTTTTCTAAAAACTAAATTTTAAATAACTTTCAAATTTTCAATCAAGTTAAGAAGAAATCGCAGTGATTTTCACAATACTTCTTAAGCTGCTTTATTCTACAGCTTCTTAATTGGTGAAATAACTGTTACATGTAAGGTAATGTGGATGTCAACTTTTATAACCAACATTTTTTTACCTATTATTACTGTTTCTTCAGTTATTCTATTAATTTAAAGCTTGGAGAAAATGAAATTACTAGAGACTAAATTTTGCATAACTTTGAATGCTTAACAATTAAGTGGGGGTTGACAATCACTTAAGTACACTCAGTATTTGCAGACCTCTTCAGGTTGCATTTGACGAGAAATAAAATAAATTCAACGTTTTGTAACACTAGCTGATCTTTGGTTTGCATGAAACTATTCTCGGCTCGTCGTTTCTTGATTCTAACTAACGACTGTGTAGCAACTCTGTTTAAAGTTGACACAGAAATTAAAGAAGTTACAAAGACATTCATTTCTTTCAAAATGATTATAAACTGAAAGGAGTAAAGATGCCATATTGCTGGTTCCAAGTTAAAATTTCTTTTTGATGGCACTGGGTGTCATAAAGAAGTTTGTAGAGTTATCGCTGACTGGATTGGTAGTATATATAAGCGGGGTGAATAAGTGTGTAAATAAATAATGAGGTTCTTTACAAGCAGAAGAAATCAAAAGAGCAGTCTAGCTGCTCATTTTTAACAATAGTTGATAGAATCAGTAGTTGAACTTCAACATAATGAATTGTATGGTTTTTGTCAAGAACTTGTCGAGAAGCCGAGGCTCTTTTAACAAACCAAAACTCTGGGTAAGAAACTTTTTGGTACTTGCCTTCAAACACCTTATCCATCTCTTTCAAAATAGAAGACTACCAAATTTTGATTGTTTTTACTTTTTAGCTTTCTAATTTGTATACTGCAAAAAATTAGTTGTTTGTTGAAGTCAGTAATAAATTATATAACTTAGCATATTAAGTTTATACACGGTTCTTGTGACATTTTTTTTACTTGTTCAAATGTTTCTGTTCTAATTTGCTCCAAACTCTTTTAAAATCTGTTTTTTTAAACTTTAATATTTGAGGTGACAGTTAAGGTAATTAAATTTTTTTATTGACGGCAGTAAACATTATAACCAACTATGTAATTATAATCGTTGGGAATAGTTGAAAAATTAGTCTGTTATAGAGAAAAATTTAAAATGATCAAAAAAAAACTTATTACACATATTTTTCAATGCTTTAATCTCAAAGAATTATTGTTCTCCCCACAACAATTAGGTTTTATTGTCAATCATGATGCAGTAACCGATGCACTCATCGATCACTGAAATGCCCCATTAGAATAGTCAAAAAATTTGTACTTGATCTACTGAAAACATAAATAAGCCATACTATAACCAAACTTAATGCTACTAATTATAAAAAAATTTAGTCTTTTTTAGTGCTAGTCATGCTGAATTATAAATTATCAACTAAAGTAGTGCACAAATATTTTACCATTACCGGCTGTACTTAAATGATACAAAAACAATGTTGAATTTTCAAGTATAGTAATTTTTTGTTGCTATAATAAACAGCAGCCATAAAACTAGCCTCTTTTTTTTCCAAAATCACTATTTCAATGACAACTATAGAAATGCTTTTTATACAGCTATCATTAAAACGTTATAGTTTGAAGAATTTCAGGTTTTTAAAATCTGCGATTCTAAAGTTTTGTGTAGGTGCAGCCTGCGGCAATAGCATTAAAACGAACGTGACACTTTAACATTCAGCATTGGGCGAAAGCGAGTAATCTTGAGTAACAGCTTCAGCAGTAAAACTTAATCTTTAGACTTGCAGATTTAAACAGTTTTTGAAAAAAAAAAGTCATAAATTTTTGACATTTCATTATTTTCAATTGCACAACAATTCTGTGCTGGTACAACTTGTTACAGTGAATGTGCCAATTAAAGGGATCAAAAAGCTGAGTCACACGCCAAGTCAATTCATTGTTGCAGTTAAAGAACAAATAAATATGATTTTCTAGCCTAAAATTACATATCCATTCTACAACATTTTTCTCAAGTTAAATGTCACTTACAATAGTTTCAGATTGCGATCACAAACTACGTGATCCTCGTAACAGTAGACTGCTATAAAATACAGGTTTTCAACGACTACAGACATTGACATCAGTTTAAAAGCTTGGTTCAATAAAAGACTGTTTAATTTGCAGAAATTGTTACAATAAATAAAGGAAATAAAATCAATTGTTTATCCTTAATATTTTTGAGTAACTGAGCTAAAGCAATGAGGAAAAAAAGTTTTGTTTAAGACAATGGTAACGATGTCACATATTTGTTTTTGCTGCACATAATTATTGTTGCAACAACTGTGAATCATCGTCGTGGAATGATGATTGCACAGAAAAGTTGTTGCTGAACAAAGAAAAATTTCACTCAGTTACTCAATCGTTATTTAAAGACAAAAAAAAAAAAACATTTCAAAGTTTAATCGCCTAGATTTCTATGTCCAAACAAAAAAAAAAAAAAAAATTAGG
>UXUI01009421.1:1767-16514 GCA_900576705.1 Enterobius vermicularis
AAAAAAGATAAACAAAAAAGAAAGCATTTCTAATACAATTTTTTGTATTTTTGACACTTTTAAAAAATAAATAAATAAATAAATAAAAGAGTCAAAATATGAGGTGATTCAAAGAAACAAACAAGCGAAAAAATAAAATAGAATATCTACTTTCAATAACAGACAGGCGCTATCATTTTTAAGAACTATAGCTATTATCAGTGCCAACAGCAACATCAGCAAAAAAAAAGAGCCGGAAAAGAGTTACGAGCGAACTTTGCTTTCGGCCATTTTCAAAACCACTTCATGCAACACCAAAGCCATCTGTCTTTTCTTACCAGTTTTTTTGCAACAATTTTCATCGTTTACCATCACGTACTTCAGAACCGCTTCTCCTTTTTTTGGTTTTCCTTTCATTTCCTCCTAGTAATGCCAGCCAACCAGAAGCACTATTAGTTGCCATCGTTACTGATATTAAACCATAAGAGTACCGAACGAAAAAAAGATAAAAAAAAAGACAAAAAGTAATATTTTTTAGAAGTCGCAGTTTTGAAAAAAAAAATTTCCCGCCGTAACGCTAGCAAAAAGATGAAAATAAACGTAAAAACAACAGTAAAAAAAACGTTTTTAAAAGTAGTTCAAACAGTTCAAATTAGCAAGTGAAACTTTTTCTTCAGACTTTTTCAAAGATTTATTTTTCATAACTTCAAATTTTTGAGTAATTTTTAAATAAATTGCATAAGAAAAGAGGAGAACTATAACGCCATTGTTTGAATACGTCAAAAAGATGGCCGCAGTCGGTGGCAGCCACCGGTAGAACCATAAACGCTATCCGCGCCGGTTATCCCCACCCTCACCTTTTATTTGTAACTCATGTTCTAGCTTCAGTCTGGTGTTGCTTGAATAAGCAACATCTCAAGATAAAACTGAAAAAAACCAATCGGACAGAAAAGAAGCGTTCTGCCGAAAACTTATTAATTTGGATAGTGAGAAGCACCACGCACAAGAATACTCAGAAGAACAAATGTAAGATATGGAACATGAGAGTTTTACGAAGACCGCTACAGTAACCGTTTGCATTAAATGAAGAGTGAACAATGAATACCATTAACAAATGCCTCAAAAATAAAAATTCATTCGTCCTCTTTCTATTATTCTAATAAAATCGCTTAATTAAACAAAAAAATAAAAACAGGCCTTCCTAGAACATCTTCTTTTCCAATTAGTAATAAAATTTAGAATTATTTGCATTCTTTGCAGTCAACTTTTACCTGTCATTTAACTAGTTCCAAAGCATTTGTTGCATGATAAAACGACTCTTCAATTTATGAACTCCAACTAATAAGCAGTAAACATTGAATAAAAAAGACTTATTACTTTAAATAGAACTTTATTTCATTCTTTTTAACAATTTTAGTTATTAGTGATAATCTAGACTAAGTTGATTTTGACAGTCAAGAAGAAGTAGAACCAAAAACAATATAAAAAAGTAGTGAACTTTAGAATATTCATTTCCTTTTTCACAGACACATTGTAAAGATGATATATTTTTATCTTTCATATTTCAGTCTCTACTTTTTACTTTGTATTTCTTACATACAAACAGTAATAACATAAAATTGAATCAAAAAAAATTACTTCTTTCAGCAAAAAAAAAGTGACTTACTGATTTTGTGCTTCAGTGATTGTGCTGAAACATTGTAAAATTATTAATAAAGAATAACAACCGGACCACAGCATTTTGGCAGAATAGCTTTTAATGCTTGAGCGCAGAGGCGGGGTCTTTATGAATGGGATTTATTTGTGTCTCCAACAACTAAGCTAAAACCTCTTCCTTTTGTTTATCGTACTAAGCAAAAAGCTACTTTCTTTTTTCCCCGCCCTTTCTTCTTCCTCTCCTTGAATCCATCTTGATCTAAAATACGTTTTCTGGATTTCTCTGAACATACTCTCTGCCCTCATGATATCTCACTGCTCTTATATCAATCACTCAAAAAGGTCCAAAAAAAAGAATACAGAGCTTTTAACATTTTTTGGAAAGTCATTGCAAGCTACTCTTCAACTTCTCTGAATTCACTCGTTTTTGATAAACTAAGTAAAAAATTTTAAAATATCAATGTAAAAATTCATATAAGCGTTCTAACGCTTCTCTTTATTCACTATTCCTTCCTGTGACCAATCACGATTTTCTGGTAAATTCAGAAAAAAATATTTCATTTGTAGACCTTTTTTTTTCAATAAGCGTTTTTGTCCTCTTCATTATCTTCAGAATTACAGGTCACAAAAACAATTACAGGCAATTAAGCGTCGTGCACCATTCTTATCTTACGTTTTAAATTTTTCTAAACCTGAACAGCCTGTGAATTTCAGGCTCAAACTTTTTGAGTCAAATAAAAGCCACTTTAAAAATACCGTTCTACAGAGCTGTATGAAATTATCAAGTTGCTGTTTAGTATGCTACTATTAGAAGGTGTAGCTGCACTCGCTTTAAAGAGAATAAGAGTATCTCCGCAGAATAGTACAACTTTCTACCCATTAAAACCTTTATTTTTCATTTATTTATTAAACTCAAAAGTTAAGATAGAACCAAATTTTATAAATTTATAATCCAAGAAAATGCTACTGCCCTTTTAAAAATAAAACTGAAAAACTGTCTTGATGAACTTTTACCAGACCACTATAGACTTAGACAAAACACATTTTGTGCTGCGACTCTCAACGCTTTCGAATCACTATCGAGAGTCTATTTTTTTAAAACTTGCCTTTAGCCAATTTTCGCATTTCCAGAAAATCGAATTTGTGGTGTACATCTAAAAAAAAGCCTTTCAAAAAAGTTCCTCTTTCAGACAAGCTGCGACAGCAGCAACGTCGCTGTCTTGCTGCCTTGATACAGTTGAGGGATCGTGTTGAGCTCTGGTTAAAAACTTCACAATCCCACTTTATAGCCACCACTGAATCGTGTCAAAATGTTTTCAGTCATTCCTGAAGACTTATAAATAACACTGAGTTATTACTATCAACTCCGATTTGTAATAGAAATAAGAAAACAGAGGTTAGCAAAAGATCGAACAGCAGGATGTTGCTGACAAAAGTGGCTGTCGCAGACGCGACACTTTGGTGCGTTTTCATTCAAAGAGCAGTTTTTTTTTTTTGATTATTTATTGTTTTGGTGAATTGCCATTTGGTGACGAGTTGTTTGAGGTGATCTGTCTTGGTGATTTTTGTGAGTTCAAGCTATTGTTTTAATGAGTGGTGTTGTTTCAATAAAGTTTTTAGCGTAAAAGTGTTATTCCTACTCCGTTTCAATTTATACCGTTTCTCTTCTTTATTTTCCAATTAAGTTTTTTGTCCTTTGTCTATTCCAGTCTATAAATTTTCTGGCGACCACGACTCATTTCTTTGTAATGGACAGAAAGATTTCAAAGAATTGTTATCGTAAAGCGTTCTATTCATCGAATACAACTGTTCAAATTTTTCTCTCGATTGAATCTGTATTTGTAAACATGCTCATTATTGTATTTTCTTCCCCTCGTTGGCGGTATAGTGATTGACTTAATTTTGTCAGTATGTCTCGGCCCTTAGACCAGTCATAACTCGGTTTGCATGTAAATTAAAAGGGAACGTGATAAAGACTTCCAGCAATATTCATCAACAAGAGGCAGAATTCACTACTGAGTGGGCCAAGTTGAAAGCACGTCTACAATTGGGGATCCAAAAAACCGAAGGAAAAAAGGAGAATACACTGACTATCTTGCATCACTTGAAGGAGTAGAAATGGGCAAGGAAGAACAGTTGTATGATGAGTTTCTTAACAAGGGTGATAATTTCTTGTCAGTCCTGTTGTCTGCACAAGAGCTTCGAATTGAATTAAAATGGAACGTTGAAGAACAGCCAAGAAAGGAATCTCTTAATGAAAACGCTCATTTCTTTCAACGGTTGCCCGATCTCCCTTCACCAACCTACCCCGGTAAATCGGGAATGCAGAAACCACAATGCTCAGAGGTTGCTTAAAAGAAAATGCCAAAAAATTTCCGGAGGGTTTTCTGGGAGGAGCCCAAAACTAGAGAAAAATATCGAGCTGTCAGAAAAATTTTGGAGTGAGGCATTGGTGAAACAAGCGCTGTTTACCGAATTATGAAAAGCTCTAAAATGATCTTGTCACACAGGAGAGCCGAGGAAATTCTTCTCAAAAACTAACACTTTATTTCGTAAACTTGAACTCATACTGGAACAGTCGCCGTTGTTGTAGAAAAGCTACGCAATCCAGTAATAATTTAACTGGAAAGGCAAGGACCCAATCTAGAAGCTTGGGAACTTAAAGAATTGTCGGATGAGCTAAGGGGATATATCAGCTTGAAGAAAGAGGATTATGAGATAGCCCAAGGTTACAATGAGGGTGACGCCAGAAGAACCTTTGGGGAGCACAACACGACTTTTTGAGAGCCCAGAAGAGCAGGCCACCTTACTGCTGCATGCGCACCAGGTACAGCAGCTAGTCAGAGAAGCAATATGTCATGTTGTTTTTGCTCGGAAGTACATTTCAATGGCGTTATCTGTTTTGATGTAACGCTGAGAGAGGAGGGCATCAGCATTAAAATTGTGCTTTAAATGTTCGAGGAAAAGACACACAAAAAAGTCAATGCTGGTACTGTAAAGAATGTTTCTATTGTGGATGTACTACGCATAATAGGGCACTCTGCCCAGAAAAATTTTCAGGATATAAAGCAGTCAAAAACAGAGATAGAAATAACCCAGACAAGAAGAGGTGTTCCTCCAATGATATTAGTGATTCAGCAACTCAATGCAACGCGGCAAGTGTAACCTACTGCAAAACAGAAGTAAGTGATTTAAAATTAGTCTCATTTTCCAACACGTATTTCCTCCCGATTGGAAAGTCAACGTAGTTAATCTGAAAGGAAATAAAGAGAGGGAAGTTAAAATTTTGCTGGACAGCAGAAGCGAAAGGTCGTATATTACGGCTGATTTGTCACAACAGCTGAATTTGCAAATTTTGGGCTCAGAAACAATGAGAGTGTTCCCGCTTAGCGGAAGAAAGCAAGTCACAATGGCATCGAAAAGAGTTGAAACCTTATTAGTCTTTCAGGACCGGATGAGGAAGACAGTTACAACAAATGCTATACCTTTTCTCACCCCAAATGCGAAGAAAAAGATCAGAGAGCTGGCTGGAAATAACTGTGAGTCCGCCAAAATCGAAGTCTTGATGGGGTTGGACTATTACTGGGAAGTCCTTCAGAAAGCGAAGATCTTTACCCAGAACGACAATTATTTTTGTAACAACGGCACGTTTGAGACTTTCATGACAAGTAAAGAGACAGATTTTTTAAAGTCAGAAGAAACGAACTTGTCAATCATGAAAAGGTTGAATCAGGTTCTCAAACTTAATGTGGTGCCTGCTCAACTGAGTGAAACAGAATTAGAGGAATTTTGAAGTCTCAAAACTGTTGGTATTTTGAGGTCACCAGTAGAAAAAGATGATGACGTTTCGCTTAGACAGTTTGAAGACAGCGTAAAGCTTGAAGCAGGTAGTTATCAGGTAGAGTGGCCGTGGTGTTCAAATGAACATATTGTCCAATAACCATACGCTTTGCTTGAGAAGATAAAGAACTCTGCTGAAGCAGCTAAGACAAAATTGACTTATCTTGGACAAATTCAATAACGCGCTAAATGACCAAATCTGGCAAGGGATAATCGAGGAGGTAGGTGAACATTGTAGGGGCAGCAATTTGATCCACGATATAACTCATCAAGCAGTGATAAAGCCAGGCAAAGCAATAACGAAAGTGCGGATTGTATATGATGCTTAAGCAAAAGCTGGGAAATGTGTAAAAAGCTTAAATGGAACTCTGTTAAGGAAGCCGGTAATACTGCCTGATTCAGTAGGCATACTACTTTGTGGAAGAATTTACCGATGTTTAACAACGGCTTACATCGAAAAAGCGTATAGGCAGGTATCTCTAGATCCAGGCGCAATGCTACGCGATTTCTCGGGATCAAAGATTACTCAAGGATTAAAGAAGGACAGTGTCAAAACATACAGGTTTTTGTTATATTTCTTTCGTGATAACATCCAACTCCTTCAGCGCGGTCATTATTCGACACGTCTGCCGTTTGGGATCGATTGCAGGTGATTACGAAAAAGGGTTTTTTAAAAAAATACTTCTCAATTGTACGTCGACAACAGTTTTGCCAGAATTCAAGATTCGAATGAACCAGCGGTTTTTTATTGTTTTTTTTTCGCCGACGTGGGGGTCAGTCTTCTTGAATGGATGCCGAACACTCCGAAATTTGAAGATAACATCCCTCAAAGTGATCTCATTAAAATAGATAAACCCGCGAAGCTGTAAGCGGTTGAGTGGGACATTAAACGCAAAGAATCCATTTTTTCTGTGTTGCCATTTGTAGCCAACAGTCCACTGACTGAAAGAAGTTTTCTCAACTACTTAGCTTTTCGATATGATCCTTCAGGTTATTTCGCTCTGACATTGGTCATCTGTAAAGTATTTTTTAAAAGTTATGTCGTACGAAATTGGGTTAGGTTGGAAAAGTGCCAACGATCCTCATTAATGAGTGGAGGCAAATATGCCTTGAACGATCATCAACCTCCTGTATCCGGATTCAGCAAATGGTTTTGGTTGCGGATTGGGAGCCATCCGAGCTGCACACTTTTACTGACGTCTTTGGAAAGGTGCATTCAGCTGTTGTGTAAGTACATGCTCGCATGGGTTATTGTTGGAAAAATTCACTAGTTTTTGTCAAGACACGCTTAAACCCCGCTAGGAATATATCTCTCCCCAGGCTAGAACTTTCGGGTTTACTATTTAGAGTAAGGCCCTTGAATTTTGTACTCTATGAACTTCGACTTCATTCTTCTCAAGTTTTTTTGTGGTGTGATTCTAAATGTTTTTTGGAACGGACATTTTCGCCAAACTTCTCCCAGTGTTTATTGAAAGTTGAGTAAATGAGATAAGGGCTGCAAAAAAGAAAAAAAAATTGACTACAGGTATGTCGAGGATAATAAAAATTTATCAGATTTATCTTCAACAGGCTGTACTTCAAAATTTCTGAGTAGGTTCAAATCCTGGTAGAGTGGACCAGAACGGTTGAGCTATGACCAAGATAAATGGCTCCGAATCTGTTATAGCACACGAGAAGTTCTTTCTCTGCATTCAGTAATGATAAAAACTATGGACACCGTTGCTCGTGCTCGAGATGACTTTTTAGAACGTATGAACGCTCGTCCTTGAGTTTATTTTCAACAGGCTGTTGTTATCATGCTGCGTTTTTTAAAGAAGAAAATATGGAACCAACTCAGTCACAAAACAAAAGAACGGTTTAACGAAGAATGAAATGTCTGGAAAAAGTAGAAAAGTAGAAGCTTACGGAGAAGTCACCGCTGAAGAAGTACTATCAGCCAAGCGAGAGCTATCTAAATCATTTTTTAGAAGTATTACCGGAAGGGGCAAAAAATGACCTTATTTTACATTAAGGTCTCAAAATTTCAAATGGCATACAACGGTGCTACGAAATATTTGTACGAGCTGGGCTAGATTCGTATGTTAAAGCCCCAATATTGATGCTATAGAGAAGCTAAGTCTTTAGGTTTACCATCAGCAGTATTCACTGTCGATTGTTCTATGCACCAGTACAGGTGACGCTAGCCGAGCTACGACAGAGGTTTTGGGTATTGAAGGGTAGGAGGGAAATAAAGAAAGTGATTGGAAAATGCAAGGCATGCGTAAGGAATAGAGCGAAACCGTACGCAGATCTCACCATGGCTCCTAAGCCAAATTTCTAAACGAGAGTATCACGGACTCTTTAGTTCGTGGAATTAGATTGTGGTGGACCAATAACTGTCAAATTTGGCTCACAAAAAGTAAAAATCTAGATAGTTTTATACACTTGTCTGACTTCTAAGGCTATTCATCTCAAAGTCGTCAAAAACTTAAGGTCGGAGATGAACCTAAATTGCCTCCGTCGTTTCACTGTACGCAGGGAAGCCTTACGCATCATTTGATCAAATAATGCAACAACTTTCAAAGGCGCGAGGGAAATTCTCAAAGACTTTCGTTTCAAGTCGCGCAAGAGCCGTATATTACAAAATTTTTTTCTTCTGACAAAACTGTTTCGCATTTTATCACTCCGTTGTCACCTTGAAGGGGCGATTATTACAAGAGGTTAGTCGGAATTGTTAAGAAATGCTTGAAGAAAACAACAGGTAGAAGAATTATAGACTTAAAGGAATTAAGAGAGGAAAGACTTAGAGGAAAGACTTAGAGGAACTTTGTGCGGTTGAGTCGATAGTTGGTAGCCGCGCTCTCAAGCGCATTTATGATGATTCAAAAACGATCGTTCTTCAACCAGTGGATTTCATTTTCCCGTGTAGTTCAGTTCCTGTATTCAAAGCAGACGATTTTTAAGTGGAAGGTCCAACCTATGTGCAGTCGCCAAAGAAAGACCAGCTAACAGAGGACTTTTAGAAAACATCAGCAGTTTTGTCTAAACCTTGTTCTTTCTGGAGACTGAGTTTCTAAACGACAGATTTTCATGAAAAGCAACGGACTGTTATCAACTTTTCAAGGTGTAATTCACACTCAACGCCGATACCTGGACAGACTGTACTCGTCAAGGACGAAAACGACCAATGAGATGAGTGGATCCTCGTAAGAAATGGATTCTTGATAAATGGTTTTGATGGAGCGGTTTGAACGGTCAAGTTAATACCCGCAACTGGTATGACGTTTGGACGTCTAGTAAAATGTTTATATTCCCTTGAGTTAGTTAAGTTCCGGAACCACTCAGCTTTCGCGTCACTGGTTTAATTCTCGTACGTCTAGTCAATAATGTTTCTTCAAAATATGTCTATCTTCCAGTAGGTTTTGACTTACCATTATTTCTTGTTTTCGTAACTTCGGTAATTGTTATTGCTGTTCTCTATCTCCTAACTTAACGTTATGTTGCCGTTGATGCCTAATGCCTTTTCATTTCGTTCTTTAAGTTATTTTCGTTTTGTCCTTCTTATGGCTGATGTTTGACGGCAACTTCCTCATCCTCAATTTCCCAAACTGATCTGCTTCTAATTGCTTTTGTCCAAATGTAAATTGGCAAGCGCTTTAGATTTACTCGTGGTCCATGGAAGATACAAGGGCATTCTCAATTACCGATGAGGCATCTTTTTCCGTTCTTCTCAGGTGCCGCTCATTCGTCGCTCGTTGGGGCATCCGTGACATACATTTAAATTCCAATTGTATAATTGATCCCGGCATCTGGTTTTAGGTGCAAAGGAAGATTTAGGAAAGTTACTCCCGACATTGGTTATCATACGTTGTATTAGAGGCCTTCCTGAGGAGAAAAGACCTCTCCTTTAGAAGGCTATAGAGTTTGTACTTCATTCTTTGAGGAGAGGTAGTTTTGGTGTGTTTTCATTTGAGAAGCAGTTCTTCTTTTGGGTGGTCATTGCTTTGGTGAATTGCCGTTTGGTGACGAGTTGTTTAAGGTGATCTGTTGCTTTGGTGATTTTTGTCAGTTCAGGCTACTGTCGTTTTAATGAGTGGCTTGTTTTCATATAATATTTAACGTGGAAGTATTATTTCCATTCCTTTTCAAATTATATCTTTTTCCTTTTTTATTTTTAAATTGTTTTTTATCCTTTGTTTCCTCCAGTCCATACAGTTGCCTCACATCACAGCCACAAATAACGTTCAAGTACTTTACTTTCAGACCCTTCGTGCAATATGTGGTTGCGTCTCTAAAACAGTATATTGATAAGAGGGGTACAGAACTTGTATGACAGCGGTGGTGAGTAACACAGAATGCAGCGATGTGATCCAGGGTTTCTGTTGCGACGGTTGATAGACTAGAACTTACTGAGTTTGTCGACAGCTGTTCCAAGTGCTAAAAACTTATCGTTAACAAGTATTTCGATTTTTATCTTGCTCTCCCCGTTCAGAAAGAAAGGCTCATTATTTGAGAAGCTTTTCAAAAACTGTATTGCTTTCGTACTTATCAGTTTTAACCTGTAAAGCAGAAACATGCGTTGATTGTTTGAAAAGTAACCGCCACACAAACAGCCAATTTTCTAAACCTGACAGAATGCAGAAAAAGGCTTGAATGGGTGTAGAAGTGCCACAGGATACCTGAGTCAAAACCCGAAATGCGGAAGTTAAGAGCGGAAGCACTACAACTATGCCAAAACACCCTTTGAAATCCATTATTCGAAAGTGACAAGAAATTAAAAGACAGCTGCGGTGTCTCCTTCTTTGTCACTCTTTTCATTTTGCTACTGCTTTCCTCCCAACCGTTGCTGTTTTATTCCCCTGCTGTCATTCATGCATTCTGTAAAAAACAGCCAGTCCCTTAGCGCGCTAGTACCATCTGTCCAAAAGATTACCTGAAAATTTAGCGAGCAAAAATCAACGAAGATTCTGAAGAGCTCTGGATGAATCATATTTTGCGTGACAAGTTTCAATAAAATAATTGCTCTACAACATGAAAAGGCTGCACTTATATATATTTTTACTTTTTTTTTATTTTTTAATAACCTTTCCCTACGCGAAAGGTTTTCTGTGCTCATTAAATCTTCAGTTTTGGTCAACTTTTTCACTACCGAGATTGTGTTTAAAACCGTAACCTTTTCTCCAGAAGAGCTCTTCGCCTCTTGTAAAAGTTCCTGCAGGTTGAAACAACACTGACCACTCAAAGACAAACTTTCAGAGTTACCTATAGCCAACTCAGCTCTTCCCACCGAATTGTTTCTGACAATAATTCATCCTAGATTACTTCTCTTAATCCCGCATCTGCTGAGTTATTTGCTCAAAGAGCATATCGGAACTTGTACATACTAAAACGCGTATCTTGCACTCGTTTCGCAACAAATTTCGGAAATTTATTAGGATCCTCGACCTTTAATTAAGAAGTAAAATATTCAGAGTTCGACTAAGCGTAGGACGATATTGACTTACATGCTGGCTGTGTCGTCCAACAAAATTCAGAGCTTCAACTCCTGATAGAGCAGCTGTTTAGCCGATATGAGAAATAGTAATTTTTTTCACTGACCCACTCTTACCTCTGCGAATGACATTTGGTCGCGTATTCTTTGTACTCCCCAAGGCGCCCGTGTAAACAGTTGAACCAATTACTTTAGAATCATCTAGAAGTAGGTGTATTTGTGTAATTTTTCCATCTGATACACGGCGCTTCATCTCTAATTATAAAAATTGCTAATTATTTAATAACTCACCAAGTTGCTTCAACCAACTGGGATTAATTTCTTCATTCTGCGTCAGTTTTTTCTACTGAAACACTTGACAGAATAATTTTAACTTTAATAATTATGGTGAAAGAAATTCAGAAGGATCATAATAATAATACTGCAGAAACTGTACTGTTCTACGCTTCGTAATTTTATTTCTATTCCACGCAACAGCTCTATTGCCAAAGATAGTAACGAGAAAAAAAAGCAAACAGATGATCAGTCGAAAGCTAAAAAACTGTGCATTGAACAGTCAATAAAGACGGCAAACAAGGCAAGTCTGAAACTTCAAAATGAACATCAGTTACAGGTAGTGAAGAAGAAGCCGAGAAGACACTAACTGACGATTTATCCAAGAACACTAAATTTTACTAAATGGTACTTAAAACGGGTTGGTTAGAATTATCTCTCAAATTACAGATGATATTTGATCTACAAAAGTTAGTAAACTATTCGGTAAAAGATTTGGAAGGTGAGTTGAATAATTGTACTTATTTCAAATAAAAAATAAAAAACTTCACAAAAGAAATGTGAAACTGTAATCAAAAGTTTTCAAGGGCTAAGTGTAATCGTTAAGTCTAATGATGACTGGCTGTGACAATGCTGCTGCTACTACTCTTTATATTATTCTAAAGATTTTGACAACGATATTGTTTGGATATAACAAATAATTATTCGCTGTCTTTGGTAATATATTATTGGGATTTACGCGTGGCAGGCCCTATTTTCTATACAAAGAAAATATTTCTAATTTAACTACTGAAATCTGCGACAAAATAAGTTTTATTACATCATCGTATTTATCTCAAGGAATTTTTGACCCTTCAACCTTCTTATCCAGCATACGACTATTGTTCTTCATCGGCCTTTGTGCTACTTGAAGTGAACTTTCTAATGTTCATTTTTGCACACGCAAATATCGATTCCTCTTTTTCATACCACGACTCAGTCTCTTGAACATTGTCTGCATATAAATTCTCGAGTATTTTTGAGGCTTACTTAAAGTCTAAAGAGTTTAAATGATGATGTAGAACTCCAGTTGGTAAAAACCGGCTTGGCACAAATTGAAATGGCACCCCAACAAAACAATATGTGACTACACTGCATCCAATGGCTCCTCTTCCATCACAAGGAGGCTCTAGCAACCATTCTTTCTTTAGCTGCTGAGACCAACTTTCCCCTTATGCTACAAAATCTAAACTTATTCGCTTCGCGACTACCAAATCCAGGCCTTATTTGCTTGGCATTCCTCACTAGTATTTGGATCTACAATATCAGGACAGCTTCGTCAAAAAATTACCGCTGCACGCCACGCTAAAACGACAATATAAGGGGTGCAGGAAAACGAGACAGATAGGTTCACAGCTGTCTACACCGAATCGCTGCAGGCAGTGCAATTTTATTACGACAAGTTTAGCAGCTCGTTGAACACCCTGCAGACCTTTTCCGAAGAAGAAAAGATTTATGATAGCCTCTCTTCAAAAACTACTCCCCAGCTGGAGCTCATAGAAGAAACCCAAGATAGGCTAGTTAATCTATCAACCCATTAATCTGTACTCTTTTCGGCCCTCACCTGCACAATCATCACTCCACCTCAACTCATAAACAAACTTAACGCCCACCCCGCAACTCATGCTACCAGCTCTACAAATACTGATATTTGATGGTAATGATACTCAAAAATGGCTGCAATTTGAGGCTTGCTTTACACACTCCACTAATAAACGACCCCTTTTCGCCATCGACAATTTCACTTATTTGTTGTCTTATCTAGAAGGGGAAGTGATTTAAAAAGTGAACGACTATTCTATAACACCAGAAAATTACGCTACTCTGAAAAACGCAACTCAATTTTCCTATAAATTTTTTCGTTACTAGATAAGTTGCCTTAAGAGCAGCAGCAAATGACGCTTGTTAAAAGCACGCATCAAGTCAATGTCACCTGTGATCAAATTGAGACGATCACAAATAGCTGGCAAAAATCGTGAACAGGTTTCTCATAACTAAATCCACAGAAGTTCTCAACCTGAACACACCTAAACAAAAAAACAGTGATAAATTTGGACTTAATCAGTCAAAAATTTTTCATTACATGAAACGAGAACAACTCATAATCACTGACTTTGGACAGGTTAAATCGGCAGCTGTTTAATCCAATGTAAGAGAAGTCCGAAGTTACACCACCAACGGGATAAATAGAGTGGCTAGCAGTTAACACTACGCAGCAGTCATTGGCAGCACAACCACTTTGTCCGTGGATACCAAGTCTCAACGAGTTACGACTTCAGAAACCTACAACGCTCCGAATGTGCACCGTCAACTCAACAATACTCATTGGAACCGATGCCTTCTTCAATTTTTTAGACCACCAGTCGGTATTCCACCACAAATCAGGATTCACCCTGGTCGACTTTCTCATTGGAACAATGCTGGGAGGCGAAGGAGAATATTCAGCTATTATAACGGCGCCAACAACTACCAAAAAATCACAGAAATGCAGCTGCCAAAATACACCTCAAACAATTTTAGAGTTTATAAGCAATTTTAGTACGCGAACAATCTGACTTTAAAGAGGATCGCAGCGCCATCGAACAGTTTTAAAAAGGCCTCTCTTATGTAAATGGCAGTATAAATAAAATTGACATTTGATTAGGTAGATAGATAGAGTCCTTTTTTCTTCTTATTTAGACTCTAGGAATATCTTGCTCCTTTTTTGCTGCCACACGGAACTTTCAGGATATATACTTTATTTCAGAAGATGGTTAGTACAATGTCAGACGTCGAACCTCAAACTTGGGTAATTAAACCTCATAATACAATAATAACGCGAAGCGCCATAACAAGAAATTTAAAACTAAAACAGAATCATATAAGATTAGAACATACACAAAAATTAAAACAATAAAATAAAACAGTAAATATTTAAGATAACTTTTCAAGATTGACTTCCTCCCCGTCAATGGAATCCTGGTTTTTATACGCTCCTCGGTTCAGGCGGGGTCGCTACTTTTCCCAGATCAAAACCCCGTTATTTGGAGCCGCTTCCCCCGGAGCGCCCTAAGTCCCGACTTCTTGATCCTTTTGCTCCCCGGCTCTGGGAGCTGCTTTTGCTCCCAACTGTCGTATCCCTCCGGTTTGGGACCATTTGCATGTCGCGATAGGCAGGTACAAAACAGGATAATCATGAAAGAATCCAACTCTTTCCCTGCACAATAACTACGAGGTAGCACTAGACAGGCTCAAGAGTATAGCCAGAAAACTACGCGACAACTCGGAATTAAAAGCGGTTTATGAAAGTATCGCAGCCGAACAAATCAAGCACGACATAGTTGAGGTGGACCCGCACCAAGACAACCAATATCCACTGTATTACATGCCTCATTAACTAGCGGTGCGAAAAGATGACGCCGCCACTAAAACCAGAATCGTTTTCCATGCCTCCTCCAATCAAAGCGGAAACCTATCGTTTAACGAAGTACTACATAATTTTTTTTTTTTT
>UXUI01009422.1:624-19363 GCA_900576705.1 Enterobius vermicularis
TACCTAGCACTGTTGAATGAGGATGCTAATTCTTTACAACCATTGGTTAACCCTGGATTAACCATAGTGAAGCAAAAAACCGCATAAATAATTGTCGAGTCTGAACTGAGCTTTTACAAATACTGAGGAGCAGACCTTAACATTTAGTGATATTGAAGAATACATCAGATGAATGAACTCTTCTAATTCATCATTGTGTTTCCGATCTGACTGCCGATAGTCTCTAGTCATCTTTCAATCCTGACGATGTTTATTAAAAGCTACGGCCGTCTCCGTCACAGTACAGTAAATCAATGAACATTTAGTTCGGTTATTTTGATGAAGACTTTTCAGGAACTTCACCTATGCTGTTTGAAACATATGCTATTGATCCGAAAAAAAATTTCGTTTTCAAACGAAGACACAGGCTAAAACTTTTAAAGGAAGAGTTAAAATTTTAAAAGAATCTTCCCTTTTCACAAGATTTTGTCCTTTAATTCTTCGACAGCAATTACTTTTTACTTGTCGTAGAAACGACTTGCAACGGAACAAAGGGGTAAAAGCTGATCTACTTAATCAACACAATAAGTGCTAAATTAATTACTTTTGATCAAGTGCCATTAAACTGTTTTAAAAAAGATAACAGATTCAAAAGTTTATCTACTGTAAGCTTAACCAGTAAAGTTCATTCATTCTTCTGGTGTTTTCTGTTGTCTCAATGAAACGATTATTTTTAACATAATTAATATCACCAGCTATAAAACCTTCTCAAGTGTGGAATGTTTGACGGAACTAGCTGAAAATTCACATATAGAAACATTAACAAATGAAGTCGAGAAGCAATAGTAAGATACCAGCTTAAAGAATATGTGTGCTTTAAAACAGTTGTTTGGAAACTGAGTCATTTTACCAACATTGCCTACTACTCAACCTAAGTGGTTATCCAGGGTACAAAAAATCTGACATATCATGCGATTTAAGTGGTTGTTTTCGAACAGGGTAATTCGTTCTTTATTTTCTCGAGTCATTTAAGAATATAGCGCTGCAAAATAAAAAAATTGTGTCACGTAAAGAAAGTTTGAATGTTTAACGGTTGCACATAGTAAGGCGTCGGCAACTTGTTTGCGTGGGTACGTAACGTTTACACTGCGGTACAGCATATTCGACCACTTTAGTTGCTCCTGCATACCGCTTCATTTTTTCAAGGGTTTCAGTCATTTTTGCCATGTTTCTTCTTTTAACAGTGATATTCTTGTTATATATGCTGAGGACTTGTTGTTGTGCAGCATATGTAGATATGGGCTGCTTGCAGATGGTGTTAGAAGGATTAGTGTATCAGTGAAATTTTGTTTTTTTTTTTTAATTTTATTGTCTTTCCATTAATGCGTTTCCCTTATTTTTTTCTGCTTCTACTTATTTACTTTTTTGTTTTTGAAAGAGATTGGAGAAGTGGCTTCTTTGAGAACTGTATCGAGGCTTCTTTGGTTAGCATAGTTTTATGATAAGACTACGGAAAAGCTGGTAAATAAAAAGGTGGTAAGCGAGCAGGTTTATGGCTAATAATTAAAAATAGGAGTATTAAAGTTTTCTTCAGAAACTGAAATTTATTTTACTGATTTTAGAAGTACTACGTGAATGGGCAGGATAATGGTGTATTAACTTTTTGCGCTGTAAGCAGTTTATTCTATTTGTGTTATATGCTTACGGGCGCGTAATAAATGAAATGGGGTTAGTTTAATGGCTGTCTATACGAAGTGTAACATTTATTTTTTGCTGGAAATAAATTTTCATACGCTCAAGTTTTTCCAACTAATTTTTACGGAGAAAACAATTTTTTAACATTTTTCTCAGTCCTGATGACTTTTTTTGCTTTCCAGCTTAAGAAGTTTTGCTACTTCTTTTGCTAACAGGAAAACCCTTTTGGGTGTGCACCTCGATTTTAACCTCATAAACAATAAGTTTATCAACGATAACTTTGGTTGTTGGAGTACTGACAGCAAATAGACTTTTATGTTCATTTCTTTTATACACATTATTTCGCTCGTCGTTGTTATCATAAGTTTCTCGATTCATTTGTTGGAATAATATTTTAATGGAATAGTCAGGTTCTTTCTTCACGCCTTGCGACTGTTATTTTCAAGTAAATATAGAAGTGAAGATGGATTGTAACGAAAGAAGTAAATAGAATTTTTGATTAGTTGCAAATGAGCTCACTTTCGAGACGATATTTGTGAAGAACTTGATATTTTCAGAAGCCGAAAACGGCTTTCTGTGGTGGCGGGCATAAAGGTTCATTAGTAGAAATTGATCATTAAAATATTCTTGGAATAATCAGTCTCCTGGTTTTAAAGAGCTCTTAAATTTTCTTAAGCCAAGCTTACGGGAGAAAATTTTTGCGGGAGTTTCGCACCATTTTTATATGTGGATGTGCTAGAAATCTGTTTAGTTTTGTAGTCTGAATGGCTTTATTTTACATGAGGTGTTAGTAACTTGTGAAGGGCTTATGAAAGTCTCAGTTCTCTAGTAGATTTTGAGGATTTTTCAACACTTTAAATGAATTATGGTACTTTGGAAATGATTGCATGTATTGAATACTTCTAATCTTTTGTTGTATTATTTGCAGTAGACGACATAGATGGCTTGTGGTGTAGCACTAAAACGCCCATATGATTACGAAGCGTACATAAGTCCAGACGATGGCTCTGATGCTAAAAGACGGTGTACAAACACGGGTTGTTCTCCTTTTCGCCCATATTTAGGAACTCTCGCTGCGTCACTACCGAATGCGTCAAATCTCTCTACGCCTAGTAAATTTGCATCTGGAGGCGATAGTTCGTTCAGAACATCTCCATTTGCTGCAGTTGCAAGCCACGTTCAACTATCTCCTGGCCAGTTACAATCCTATCTGAAAGCTGAGGTAAAGATTTGAAATAACTTTGAATTTTTGTCGTTGAGAAGAGTTGGTTTCAAAATAAGTATGAACGCTACACTTTTTTGAAGTAACGTATTTTTTCACTAATATCTCAATGCTTAAAGTTATCACATTTCTCTGTAATCCAGGTCCGTTCTTTAAAGCGTCGTCGACTACTTCCAAAAAGGCTTTTTGTTGATTGTTCAACTGTTCAGTGTAGTACAGAAATCGCGGGAGGTGAAGTAGAAGGGGGTTCCTTCTCACAACAACAGGTCGATGGAGATGATTGTCGTTTGCATAATGGGTACCGTGTCTCATCACACTCGCCGACTGCAACAGTACTTTTTAACTTCATGTCTTCTCATTTCTAGATATTGCTGTCATGAAACTTCTTGCCTAAGGTCACATGAAAGAGCTAAAGAGCTTATTCTAGATGGGTAGTGATTCGGAAGGTGAAGCAAGCACAAATCCGTCCTTTTTTCGTAAACACTCAGGTGCACAAGTCAGCATTTTTGATAAGCCGCAGTTCTCGCTGAAGCAGGTAAAATGTGATTTGTAACATTAAGCATTTTAGAACTGTCGAGGCTGGAAGTTTGAATTTCTTTTTATATCTCGTTTTGTGGATGATTTTGCCATTGACAAGTGTATATTCTTTTCACAATAAGAATAAAAATTTGAATATATTTATTTTAGGTACAGCTAGTTTGTGAAAGACTTCTTAAGCAGCAAGAAATCCGCATTCGTTTTGAATATGAAAGCAAGTTGAATAAGTTGCTGGAAGGTTCTTATTTTTATTGATATCTGTGTTTTATGCGAGGCAATGAGATTAGTTTAATGGTTTATCAGATTGCAATTTAGAAGTGTCTTTTTTAAAAATTTTTTTCAGAACAACACGACCAATTTGTTCAGTTCACTAGGGAGCAGGAAAAGCAGCACTCATCTTCTAACGCCGAAGAGCTGTCATATTATTCTTAGACACGTGCTTGGTCATTTCTTGGATCATATTTCCAGTGAATACTTTTGTATCCTTTTGTGCTTCATATTTTTTACTCCATGTGATGATTATCTAACTGGTCATCTGGCGTCTCAAGAAGTTGTGTAGCTTTGTGGGTATAGTTGGTTGTTCGCTTTTTCTACAACTTGGTAGTTCAATTAAGATTCATTTGCAACATAATTCTTTTTTTAATGGTTCTGTTGACTTTAAATTGCTGGTTGCTCATTAAGTAGGAAGTGGTTAGGAGTACTTTCTGTGACACTTTTCAGGTATACCGATGATTTGATTCCCAGTTGTTCGTGATTCTTTTATGAGAGACTTAATTGTACATATTATCCCTCTCTTCTGTATCTTGCGCTATTCATCCTTCGGTTTTATATGCCATGTAGCTGTATGTACAGTGCTTAAATTGTTTGTTTTTGGAGCTTCTGAGAAAAATGCTGACGGGTTTGGGCTGTGAGCGCTATCCAACTACGTTTTATTATGGAGTCTTTCTTCATTGAGTAGCTATATGCTTAATTTACGACTTGGCTCATGTTCAGTTTGACTTAGGTGTTACTTAAATTTTTGTTTTTATTTTACTTTTCTACTTGCAGTTCAAAGTTTCTTTTCATTTTCAAGTGCAGTGGTTTGTATAAAGCTCATTTTTCAGTTAGAATATAACTTCTTGTGTTAACGTATGTATTTGATAGCTATTACTTTTTTTATTTATTATTTTTTCTTTGTGATTTTTGCACTGGTTTTTGGGATTTTTTTGGCTACAGCCAAAAATAGTTAAGGTTTCTAGAATTTTTTTGGAGGATTTGAAAGAAGTGGCAGATATTGGTTTTCCTTAATGAGGTATAGCTTTAGCATCGCTAGCTGGGAGTGATGGATCATTATATTTGCTTCATCAGTGTGCGCTAGCGCTTGCAAAATAAAAGAGTCGTAGTATGAGGCAGCTGGATTTTTTTGGGTCCTAAGTTGGGTGGAGGTACGTTCATTGACGTCTGAGAGTTCTGCAGGGGTTTTAGTTGGCAACTTACAGTTCGTTTCGTCTCCCTCTCGACCATTGGGGATGGGCTGGAAATGCAGCACCTTCGTGGCAGACAGCAAAGTCACTGTTGCTGCATTTCGTAAGCAAAAAGTGGGCGGTAGCACCGGTGTGCTTTGGTTACCCTTCTTGGGTCCTGATTTGAAGATATATGCTTGGCGGCGAGTATGTTACGCTCTAAAGGGATCCGTACTTCGAAGTTTAGAAGTCGGATGTTCTGCATGGTGTCGCTACTACTTTTTGTTTTGCAGTGAATTTGGCTAAAGGCAATGAAAGTGGTTGGGTTAGTCTCCGGAGGTAAGGACAGTTGTTATAACATGATGAAATGTACGCAAGAAGGTCACGAAATTGTTTGTTTGGCGAATTTATACCCTTCAGGAGGGTTGGATGAGGTCGATAGCTTTATGTACCAAAGCGTGGGGTATCAAGGAGTTCAAGTTAGTCTTGTGTAATAACATTTTTATTTGAATTCTCTGCTCTACTTTTCTGCTTTTCTCAATACAAACTCAGGGGAGTTATTTGGCTTATTTCGCAGCCTTTTTTTTAGCTTTACGGAGAAGCCCTTGAATTACCGCTCTTTAGGGCTGAAATCCGTGGGCTTCCGCTTAACCAGTCATTAGAGTACAGTTTAACAAAAAACGATGAAGTTGAAGATCTTTACCAGTTGTTGGTGAAGGTCTTGCACAAATTCCCAGATATAAAAGGTGCTATTTTTGGACTTCTGTTGCCTTAATTGGAAAAGATATATAAGGGGTTGGTGAGGTTTTATCGTAACGGCTTTTTCTTCTTCTGACTCTCAGGTTTTATTCTCTTAATTTGAAATAGGTATTTTTAATTTTTACGACATAGTAGTCTAATATGTTTGAGATTCTGCAACGTATTTCTCTTTTGTTTATCTGTCAATTTTTGGTCTCTTTGTAGGCGTTTCTGCTGGAGCTATACTAAGTCGATATCAGAAAAACCGTGTTGAAAATGTTTGCTTGAGATTAGGTTTGAAACCACTATGTAAGCTTTGGAATGTGGAACAGAAAAGTTTGCTTGATGAAATGATTCATGACGGAATTAGTGCTATACTGGTGAAAGTTGCTACTCTTGGTCTCGATCAACAACATATAGGAAAAACTCTCGTAGAGGTAAAATTGTGGGAACTTTGCTTTTTTTATCTTGTTACATAACAAATTTGCACTTTAAGCTTTTCCACCTGACCAGAATTTGTCCTATTCTTTTTTTAAGGTTCGCGATCGTCTCTTGGCACTGAATGCAAAATACGGCGTGAGCGTTTGCGGAGAAGGCGGTGAATATGAAACGTTTGTTTTGGACTGTCCCTTGTTCAAGAGACGTATAGTTGTTGATGATTATTGTGTTGTTACTTCCTCTGAAGATTGTGGACCAGTCGCTTACATGCGCCTCGAGAAGTTTCATTTAGAACCAAAATCTTGATTTGGCAGAAGTTCAGCTAAAAATAGAATTCTTTAAATTTTTGTAATGTGGCAGGTTTTTTGTATTCTTCGCTTTTTACAGCATTATCAATGTGTTATGTTGCATCAGACCAACGAAAAATTTGATTTACAAATAAACTACAGCTTGAAACAATTTGATTCTACATCTGGTAATTTATTTGACTTCGATACTGCTCTCTTATTTCTGTTTGGCACCTAATTGCAACTTATTTTAATATTGCACATTTATTTATACTCTCGGTTAATTTCATTCAACGGTAAAATTTCTGCAGAGAACTTTATTGTATAATGTTTTTTAGTCGTGTAACGTGGTCATTTATCGCTGACATTAAGTGTAACGAGATCTGTATCTGATTTTGTCAAAGTTAGTTGGGCTTTTTTAGTAATTAGGAAGTTTATTTACTACCTGCAACACAAAATAGTTCTTCACCGGAGCAAAAATGGGATTATAAAGTTCTTGAGATTGTTTATCATACTTTCGGAATTATTAAAGCTTTAATTCGGGTAATTCTTCGAGTTATAAAAAACAGGTCTTGTGGGACGTTTGAAGATGACAATTGTATTGGAAGTTGTGGAAAAAAAAAAGTATCTGCGGAAGTAACATCATTAATTGCTGAGGAAGTCGATTGAAGAGGAGTTAGTTTAGTAGTCATTGCCTTGACCGATGACAGTCAGATGCAGTACAATTTTTTCGTTCTTTCTGCCTTAGGTTCTATGTAGGAATGCTGTTTTTCTTTTTTCTGAGAGGGAGAGGGAATCTTGGGTGGGAACTGCTACCAAAATCTCTTAGTTTTTGGCTGCTGCGTTTAGTTCTTATTATTTGATGCTGGAGATCTCTGCATCGGCGGAGGAGAACGATGGAATGGGTTTCTGCGATAAGACGGCAAGAAAGTGTCACCGGTATTGACAAAGTGGACATGTGGCGATTTTGTATTTTTTATTATTTTTTATGACAGGCATTGTGATTATCATTTGTTGCGTAGGGTAGAGCGGTTTGTAAGTGGTTTTGAGAACGAGTGGGGTCTTGACTGATCAGTTTAAAGGGGAATGACGATTAGAATTGGTTTTTTACGCATCGGAAATAATTACTTTATAAGGCTAGTAAAAGACATTTTTGAAGTCAGTATGGTCTTTGTTACTGTTTTGAAAGGACCAGCAAACAAGTTTCAGTACGTTGAAAACCTGACTGATTGTGATTATTGTAAATGAGCTTTATAGAATTTCCAGTTTTACTTTCATCACCTCAGGTCTTCTCTCTTTTTTAAACGGCACAGTTAATTTTTTTTCAGCATTTAATAACTTTAAGACATTTTGTTATTTCTGTACTTTATTTCACTTCAATGGTAATAATCTGGAATGACAAACTACTTTAAATACATTTGTCTGGCACAATCGATTTCTTGAACTAACCTTAGGAAATGGTGTTACATAAATTTGATGAGTTATATCGTTTTGATGGAAAGCAGACGTGCTTGGGCATAAAAATTTTGTTGGAGCTAAGCCATTATAATAGCGAATTTTGCGATGAAAATATATTATACTGTCGGGAGTTGCATTAATTATTTTCCAGTACTAGAACTTTTATAAGATTTTATTTGGTAATTCTGTTTTTGAACTTTGGAAACAATTTGGGGTATCAGAGTGGAAGTTTTTAAAGGAGAATTTGAACAAAAATTGGTGAAAAAAATCTTAATTATTTGCTTCTATGTATTATACAACATCTTTTCTCTTTATTAATGTAGAAAGCATCAAAATTAGGAGGCAGTGTTGACGATACTCTTGAAACTAAAATTAAGCATGAATCTATGTGAAAGCTGTAAAGTACAACCAACGATTAATGGTTGAAGTTAGGAAGTTACTAATAGATAAAAAAGACTATTCTTTTCTTATTTTGCAGATTATTTTATAAAATGCAGCAGGCCTAGGTTGAATGCACCTACGCGCTAGTTGTCTAAAACCTGGCTTTGGATTTTAGTAAGAATTTGGGATATTTGGTGCTGTATACTGCGAAGCTTACGTATTGTATTGCTGTGCCTAGCTTAAGATAGAAAGGTTGTTATTCATAAGAATGAGATTCACTAACCAGGAACTAAGTTTTCTTAGGTAAAATTTTGCTTTTTTATGGCGCTGCAAGTCTCTTATTTTAAATACTACTAATTAACCTGGTTATAACGGCTTATTTTCCTATAGATACGATTTAATTAAAGCAGATTTTGAGGATAGAAGAAGGTTTGTACTTTTTAGGGAAGGCTATGAAGATCAGAAAACATTACGATTTGTATTTTGTCTTGATTTAGTTAATGAAAATGAGGCGACTGTAAGGTCTTTATCTAGTGATGAGCAGAAAACCGAGTTTTCTATTAATTTTTTTGAATTACGAGGTACTGAACAGGAAGAAAAACGAATATGACTTATTTTGGGATATAATGATTGTACGACTATTTGGAAAGCTTTTTGGAAGACAAAATTTGAAAGTTAAAATAAGTATCGTAGGGGAAGTACCCAAAACGCACTTCTGTTGCTTACAACCGGTCACTTTAAGGCTGGCACAAACGAATTTACACAAAAACTTTTTGCAAACATTTTTTGCTTCTAAAATTTTATTGGAAACACTTTCCGTAAAAAATTTGTTTTACTTTTTTTGTATTTATTGCTTTTTCGAACAACTACGCTGTAAATAGGATTATTTAAGTCACATACTACATGAATGAAGGAAGCACGTTGACATTGACAAAACCGAATTAACTGGGGACTTGAGGTTGAAGGAAAGTTTCAAAAAATCATGAAAATTTTCTAACTTTTAGTGTTATTTGTTACTCCTTGTAAAATAACTGAATTTGGTGCTACAAAATTCGACTGAGTGTTTTTGTATTGACTGCAGGTTTTAACGTGACATTAATGTTTGTGAGGGAAAGTGATGATGCTACGTCATAGGGGGTTTTGTTCCACCAAAAGTCGGATGTCTACCAGAATTTGAAAATTTTTTTGCTTCCAAAATGATTGTTGTGAGTGAATGAATTTGTTTAATTAGTCAAATAGGTTTGGTTTTTTGGCACTATCAATTTGACTACAATAACAAAATAACAACGTAAGGTGATCTTGCTGATTTTTGTTGAGTAGGGTTTTAAGAGTTGATAGGTAAAAGTGTAGATTCAATAACTTCAAACATTGCCATCAAATGGATAGACCTTTTAACCAGTTTTCGTTTGCAAAGAAATTTTTAGTTTTTGCCACTTAGAGGGCTAATGTGGAGCCTATTTATAGATGTTATTTTGCATCAGTGCCGCAACTAGCTTATGCTAGTTTTTGGCATTTAAGGGATTTATTGCTAAGTTGTTATGAAGATTTCATGAAAATATCATCTGACAGTCTTGTTTACTAATGCCTGGATTCAATAGAAATTAACCTTATAAAAAGAAAAGAAACCAGTTTCTGAATTAATTTATAGATACTAATCAGCTCTGAGATATTCTTTGTACTTTCTTTCACGCTCTACTTCACACTTTGTTGGCCAATTCTGTTTATTTCTCACTACCTCAGAAAAAAAAAAAAACATCTTTAAGCGAATATTGCTTTAGGAGCGTAATGAGGGTTATTTTTAGGTCTTGCCCGTAGTCTCATGGTAACCCCATGATTACACACTAATTTTTTTGTGGTTGCAAAGCATTATCCACTTTAGTGCTGATGACGGAATATATAACCTATAAAATCAAAGAATAAAAAACGGGAGGTTCAGGGAATGAAAATTAAAAAATTTACTACTTTAAATGTGGCAAAATTTTTCATCGGTTTGTGTAAGGCTTGCTAGGCAAAAAAATCTGCTACATTTGAAGTGATTTCAGTACACCGAATTTTTTGATGTAGTATTAAAATAACATAATAAAGATGGAACAAAAATGGCGGATTGAATGAGATTTAACTAAACTTTTTCACGTTTGGGAAGAGAAACTGCAGCATACGGTGAAGCAAAGGCAAAAAATGAATTGTTTTTGTTAAAAATCTTTGAAATTTTTTTACCGAGTTAGAATTCAGTTTTTCTGTGTTTAATGACTTAAACTTAGACTTTATTTTTGTTTTGCTAACAGAGATAAGGAAGCAGTTCAATTTTTATGGAAATTATTGTGCAGTTAATTTGATAAAAATTGCAGTTATGGCAGTCTTAAAAATCTCTAAAGAGAAGTGAAAAAGAAGAGAAAAAAAGAAAAGATCAGCGAACACAGCGCTGTACAGTTGCGGTAATGTTCTGAATCAGTTAATTCAGTAGACGCTTTTATACCAGCGACCTATCAGGTGCGGAAACCCGTAAATATGAAGAAGAAGAAAGCAAGGTTTCAGATGACATAAATGATCAAAATTTTTTTTCCATCTTTTTTTTTTTTTATTTTGTTTCAATTTCACTTTTTTGTTTGTTTTTGCCACCTCTATTTTAATCGGTTAATAATATAGGATTTCACCATTAACATTTCTGATTTTGATATTTTTTAATCAAACTTTTATTTTTCAAAAATTCAATTTTTTGTTAATGCTGCTTTTAATATGCGATATATATCTTTGAAAAACACTCTTTTGACATGAAAAAATCTGGTGAAAAAAAAATATTAATGGTTTAAACATAATTGTTTCTTCGTCTGAACATTTTCTGACTATTACTTATTCTCCAACATGTCTTTTACATCTTTATTGAGGCTTTAAAAATGCATTCAACTATTACTTTTTTATTTGCTATTTACATGAAAACGGTCAGTGTACGATTAGTTTTACTGCTGTTATGATGAATATGTATGTTATAACACAGTTCGAGGGAACACTGAATGACTGATTAGAAGTTAGAAACATTTTTTTTTACAATCTGAACTGTCTATGATATGTTAACCGATTGAGCAATTTGATTTTCTATTATTAGTTACTGCAACTGAAAGCTATTATTAGCGGCGAGTATTGTATTTCAATCTTTTAAAGTAATTTTTATTCTAAAAACTTACGGCTTGGTGATTGAGGCTTTATCACTGAGTTAATTTTATTCGGATATGTTTATAAAATGAGTTTGCAAAAAGCCTAGGCTTTTGCTGTTCAGTATAGCTTTAATGATGTATTTCTGCAGTACAGTTTTGTACGAGGAAGGGCAAGGAGAGATACCGTCACAGTTTTAGGCGTTTTCAAGGGTCTGTGTATTTCATTCGTATTTTATAAATCGATTCCGGTGGGGATTCAGAACTTCAGCGATAACTGGTATTGAGTTTGCTCAAACAAAATTCAGTGAAAATACAATAATTCTGTAGGCATCAACATCGTAAACTTTGATGTATTAATACTGATTTGAATTTTGTTTTCTGTCAACAGGATCTGAAGTTTCCTGCTGAATTAATGACCAATTATCTGGACAGCACTTAATGTAAACCATTTTAGAAGAATATTTTTTTTTGAATCAGTATCAGGTTATGGGGTCAAAACAAACAGAGTTTTTTCTTTTTATTTTTTTTAGACATCTGATTTGCTACTTATTCATTAAGCTTTTTTTTTTGGCTACATTATATCATTGACAGTTCTTTTTTTAGATGTCTTCGTTCATTCTTTGCTTCTTTCGCCTTTTAAATCAAGTGCAGTGAGTATTGGAGTAGGTTTTGTATCGGTAAAAGCAGCATTGTTTTATACGTTGCACATTGAAATAGGAAAGAAATAAATTTTTTTATAACTTTTAAAAGGGAACTAGCGATTTTGCTTGAAAACTTGTAAAAAGACACTTCCAACAGAATAAGGTCAGCTGTTATTCTGAATGACCTTTTTTGTGATAACCCAAAATTTTTATGCTAGTTTTTTTTTTTTTTTTTGGTTAATTTCAATTGTCTTATTATATGCTTTAATTGACCTGCCTGATTAATGTTTATCATTAAAAAACTGCTTGATCTTTAAAAACTCATTTAGGATCGACATTAAACAAGGATTGGGTTGCAATGGAGCCAAATGTATTTGTTCACCTTTATCTTCTAATTTGTGCATCATTTTAAATCGTCTTTTGAAAATTTCATCAAAAGATTAAAATAAGACATGTCGAAAACGTTAGAGATAGCATTTTAAAAATTTTTCTGCTTCAAACTGGTAATATTTTAATCGTTAACATAGGTGTTAATTACAGTTTTCGAAGAGATCAAGATTTTTTGCTTTTGAAGTAGTACTACACTTTCTCGGTGCAAGGTAAGCATGCGTTTATGTATCACTTTCCTTGCGCTGATAGAGTAGACCAATTTATTCTATCTCGGGATTCATTAAAATTGACTAATCTGTAGTTTTTTTCGTTTTGTCATATAGGACAACTTGAAACCATCTTATTTCTAATAGTTCTTTTATGCTTTGTCTATAAGCATTCTCTTATCTCACAATTAGTTGCTTTCAAGCTCATAAAGAATACTTTTTAGAGATAAGATTCGCCATAAAATATAACTTTTCCTTTGCTTAGCACTTTTCAGTTTTTGTGATAGAGACTATTGTTGAGAAGATCTATGCTAAACTAGCATTTGACTGGTTTTTTGGACTTTTAATAAACTTTAAGCTATTACGGGCTTGCTTTGGTGTTTCTTCCACAGCACTCATAATTCTTTCAATAAAAATACACTGAACAGTAACTACAAAAAAGAAAAACAGCTTTAAGGATTTTTTTATTGTTGTAATTGGGAAAACTGTGTATAGGGATATAGGAAAGATGTAACTGTTATGACGACTTGTTATCTTAAACTTTCTTTGCTTCGTTACAGAAACACTTTGATTACGTTATCGTTTCTATTATCTTGGTTTACTTCTTCCCTCCTCCAAAAGAATTGTGACTTTCTGTTTTAGCAAAGTTTGATTAATAACCACTTATGAGTCTTAAGAAATGAGCGACTACTCGTACTGTTAAGGTAACTGTTGCAACGGACTTTATGGCTCAAAATGATTTAGCGGAAGAAATTAATCAAGTTTTTTATTTTTGGAGCGAGGAGACGAGACAGCAGGAATTAATTGAATACTCTTTCCCCTGTTAACACTCTTATCTTAGAAATTTATAGTGCTTTTTTTTTGATGGAGGAGAGGGTGAGCTGTATTTGCATTTACTGAAGTCTGTTAAAAAATTGAATTGTCAAATATTGTGTTTTTCTTAGCTCTTATTTTCATCTGAAATGAAAACAGGATTTTTTACATTATCTCAAAAAAATTGTGGATCTTTTTAATCGACGATAATTTTGTGGAAGACATCTATAAAATACACAGGTATAATGACTGGAAAGCTGCTTTTTGATTTTAGTACTTTTAAAAGACGTTTTGATTTATAAATCGCTTTTTTAATTGTTCAATTCTAGCTTTTTTTGTTTCTGAAAGAAATTGGCCGCTTTTTACACCAAAAATGCTGAACAGTTCTTGACGGTGGAGCGTAGATGATGCTTGTGAAAATTAACTGACAATCTGGCGCTTGAATAGGGTTCTCCAAAAAGTTGATGTTCTCAGTTTTCTGACGGCACTTTTGTTATAATGGTAAAGTTTCTGCCTCTATGAGTAACAAGTTGCGATATGGTCATGGTTCCTGTTGGTATGGTTTATCTAAGATAAAGGTTTGCCTCACCTTATATTTTCTGTCCAGGATTACCGTTTTATTAGAGTTAAGTCTCGATTTTTGTTGTTAATAACACTGTTAACTCTAAGGGTAGTTTTTTTAATTAATAATTTTTAGGTTTATGATAGCAAATATAAATTAACTGAATTTTTATAAATCATGTTATATTATTTCAAGATTATAGCTTTATTTTCATCTTCTGTTGTGATCAAAAACTTTATGTAAATATATAAAAAGTATCTTGTTGATTAATTTTACTATTAAAGATCTGTTTTACAATTTTCTACTTTACGCTACCATTACAATTACACTTTCCTTTCCTAGGTTTGTCAGTCAGTTTTGAATGGTTAAACACTAATGGAAAATTTTGATGGAGAAGCGCAGATGCAAAGATTTGTAAAACTAACATTTGGTCAGTTATTAGTTGTAATTTAGATAATTAACTTTCATACGAATATCTATTGGCTTCTTGCGTTCACGGGCGTTATAGCGAAATCCTATGGACAAAAAAAGCGTGGACTATTTTTTGTTGCAGTGGTTGGAGAACTATTTTGAAGCGGTCAAACAACATCCTTGATTGAGACGTTCAATCTGTTAACTAAAAGATACTTTTCTTGTTTTGTTTTCTTAGATAGTGCTTTCTCCATTACTCTGATTCGTAATTGGGCTGTACTTATTAAACGGTAAATATTTGTCTTCTTGCTGTTGTCAGATACGCGTGTCTCATAACAGAAAGCTGGTGTGCAATGGTTGTATTAGTTAATAGTAAAATAGCTGGAACAGCTTAACACATTTTTTATGATGCATCTGGAAAAGGCTAGTAAAAAAATGGCCAAACATCGGTTTCAGAAACATTTTTATGTTTTTTTTTTTCAGAGGAGTAACTACAATATATTTTAGTTACGGTACGCATAAACTTTTCAAATAAAAGTTTACTATTAAATCAACTTTCTAAATCTGTGTTAAGATTTTTTTTGTCCATTTTGAAATAGAAATTCAAGGCAATGCTTATTTAATCATTTCAGCTATCGTCAAAATTTCTATCTTATTGTTTTAGTCAGTTTTATCCGCTTCTCTTTTTGCACTCTTGACTGCTTATTGCAAAGATCTTGTCAAAATATATAAAACACTTGTGATTCTGATTGTTTCGTAAGAATATGAAATATCATTCAGCTTAATTATATAAGTCTAATTTTTGAGGTGTAAATTTTGCACTTTTTTGTTCATATGGCTGCTTATTTCTTAAAATTTCTCTTGCATTCTTTCTATGTTGGATTGAAAGGTCTTAGCTTTCGCCTATTTGTATCATTTCCCTTTACTTGAAATTTTCGTAACTTATTCGTATTGCCTTCTCCAATCCAAAAATGTATGCTGCTGTGTCATTATTGTCATTTTCTTCTCTTTCATGCTAATTAAACTTGCTTTTTTTTTAGAGATATCCGCAGCAGTCTTTACTCTCTAAACTGCTGTTTTTTTATTCTTTTGTTTTACTTGTTCATTCTTGTTTTCAAGAATATTATTATTTCTCTTTGCTAACGCTCTTAGGATTTTCTGCAGTAAATTCAACATTTGATGACATTTTTAAGCTGAATTTAGAAGCAATTACTGGAAACTTAATAGCTTTGTTATTAAAATCAAGTTGATTATTGGACTGCTAAATTATGCACTGAAAGTGGTCTATTTAATGTGCTGATTCAATCTTTGCTAATTTATATTATAAGTCAATCAACAGATCGTTCTGATGGATTGTGCAGAAAAAGATTAAATCTTATAGTAGTTTCTATAAGAAGTTTTTTGATCATATATCAACGGTAAATAGGCGAAAGGTAAGTTCATAAAAGTTGCGTTGACTGCACAGGTGTAAACTGTGCTAAAAAATGCTATTAACTTTACATTACTTCAGTTTTCTTAGACCACAGCAGTACAGTTCGTGAGATTTGCTATTATAAGAATTCTGTGGTTGTTTTATAGTAATTGAATATATTCACCTAGAACTTCATTTAAACATAGAATACTGTTGCAAACTTTTTGCTACTGACTGTCATATAGTTTTGAATATATCTGTTGACTTGATTATTTCGAAAAAGTTATTCTAATGGATTTGTTAAAAATTCTGGCAAGGCTTATTTATACGTTTGACAATTTTTATTTTATGCAATGAAAGTTATTCTGTTTGATCTCATAAATAGATTCATGAACATTTATTTTTATTAACACACTCGTTTATACCATTTCCTGTTGTAAATAACTGATGCACTTCTCCATCTGTAGTCTTTTGGGATAACGCTGAAGAACTTGTTTTCTATTGCATTCTGTTAACTAACTCAAAAGAATCCACTTTTTGCATTTCTCTATCTTACATACATCGACATATATTGGTTTAAGGAAAAACATTGGTTTAAGGAAAGAAACCTAAAGATCGAAAACGCTTATCGAGAAAGAAATTTGTTACAGATACCAGTTGCAAGTTTTTTGCTTATGACTTCTTTGAGTGAAGGAGGGGCAAGTGATTTACATTCACATTGTTGGTAACATTTAGTAGATGAGTTATAATGATTATAGAACAATAAAAAGCTGCTTTGTTATTTTTGCATTGGTGCCTTGTTGTGAACCAAATTTGATCTGTCGAGTTTTTGCCGTAATAATTTTTAATTTTAAGTTACTAAGCTTAAATAATTAAACCATTTATAAAAAATTTGGACAGCAACTTTAAAGTTGTTTTAAGCAAAAAAATTTCTAACTGGAGTGAAGAGCAGATTGTTGAAGATGCAGAGTACACTAAGTAGCTTTTGAGGTGAGATTGAAACTGTTGAAGTCCATTTATGTTTATCGAAACTTTTATTGATGTATAGTCTATTTTGCGGTGACTTGTATCATGTTTCCTGCATTCACAGCTTCGGTTTTTGTGGCAGCACTTCTCCTTGCAGAAAAACTGATTATCATTTGGTGAAATTGCTTCTAGACTTAACTTCAAGTATTTGAGGATTGCCTTTCAAAAGATGTCATAAATTTCAAAAATGTGTTAAAGCAATGAAACACTTCTCTCTTAATTTGCAATTTTATCGCCTGCTGTTTAAAGCTTTGCTTAACTGTTTATCGCGATTTCCTTTGCTAAAACTGTACTTAAAATTATTTTAAACTATTGTTCGATTTACAAATAAAATATAAGATAGTGATGTATTACGCTGTTTTAAAAAATCGATTTTGAACGCATTTGTCTGGTACTTTTTCTTTCACCAAAAAATGATTATTTACCAGATTGAAGTTTTAGTAAATCTGGCAGGTTTGCAACAGAGTAAGATATTTTTAACAGATCTTTCAAATTCATATTATATTACCCATTTCAGTGAACACAGCATTTATTTTGTGACTTTTATTATCATAATATGAGCTTATTTCTAAACTTATTTCATTTAGGTGCTGTTGACAGTTGCAAGAAAAAGTTTTAGATACTCTGCAAAGAGGAACTTTTTTTTGTTCACCAGTAAGTAACATAATTTCATTATTTCTTAATCAGTTGTTGTTGTTGTTAAAGGTTTAGCGGAAACTGAAGTTGATACTATCATATAATTTGTTTTCTTCCACTCCAAACATTATTTAATGCATTTATTATTAGTTTAACCTTTAAGCAAACACCATAATTATTTTTCTAACAACTTTTATTTGCTTCAACTGTGAGCATTAGTTAAAAAAATAAGTTTGCTTTTCCTTTACTTAGCCACTCTACTGTTGTAGGCTTTTAGTGGGCTGTCCAATATTATGGTAAGCATCATTTATGTTTTTTACATGTTTAAAATATAATTTTAGTGCAGCGTTTTCGTTAGCTTTCTGTTTTTCGTGTATCGGTATCAGTCTAAAACTATTAACAGTTAACGGTGTCAATCCAAAGTCACTGACGATTCTTTTATCAAATAATTTGATTATCTGATCAAGAAATATTCTGCATTTTCATTAGTAAAGCAGTGTTCTTGAGAATTCTGAGGATAATTTGATACACAGGTTGCTTAGCTAGTAACTGGCTTATTATACTAAGCACGGATTCTTTTAGTGTAATCAAAAGTAGTTAGAACAATGAAAAATTGCAGAATTGTTTAAGAACAGAAAAGAATTTTGTGCTAAACTGTGTTGCTAGAACTGTTGAATGAATAAACCGTATAACAAGATTTATTTGCTTTTTTCACAAATTATTGCTGTAAAATTTTATAAATATTCTTTTACAGGACATCAAACTTGTGATATTTTTAGAGCAGTCGTTATGATTCTTGATATAATGGCAACAAGTTGTTCTAAGTTGCTCGTCGTAGGGTTCTTCGTATCTATCAATATCAATGTGTTTACGATTTCTACAGTTTTTAAAGTAAGGTTAAATTAACCTGTTTTTTTAGTACACCTGTACAAAAGACTAATTAGTAAATATTGGATAGACAAGTTTAGCATATCTGGCTATAAAAAGTACGGTTAAAGATATTTGAAGTATTCGTATTTTTATTAAAATGAGGATTTAAAACACCCAAATTGTGTTCAAACGTTGAAAAGCAGGCCAAAGAGTTTTACATAAATCTTGTATGCTTTGAATAATTTAGTTAATTTGTAACGATTATCTCTTGACGATGTTCTCAAAAATCAGTTTCAAAAATTAGGAGTGGATAATTTGACTATTATTTATTAGAATGCTTATTTTTTAACTACCTTTTAAGTATCTTACTGACAGCTATTTCACTGAATTATTACTTTGATTACTATGATTTCATAAACAGTTAATTTGAATAGTCTTTTTTTT
>UXUI01009424.1:4586-16055 GCA_900576705.1 Enterobius vermicularis
ACCATTTGAATCTGATAGTTTTTCAGCTTGGCTTAATAAACCGAGTAATACGGTTAGTGTTAGACAATAGATTTTTCAAACTTTTAAACAACACCGAAAATGTTTACAGTTTTAATACGTTGTCAACAATCAACGTTGCTTCCTTTTTTTTTTTACTTATTTTTTACGTTAAATTAATAGATAAATTTTGTTTTATGCAAATTTTTGCTTTCTCTATTTACGGGTAAATGATTTATTTTTTAGCATTCATTTATTTGCTTTTTAATCATTCCTATAACACTGAGGGCACAAACATCAGTCACCGTGACAACTACAAATATTGTGGCAAACGATTCGATGTGTTTCTGAAACACAGATGTTTAACTTCTGCAATGTCATAATAAGTAGTGATGTACAGCGAACATTGGAGTAACCAAATTTTGGAGTGACAGGTGTTTCGCCGATACAAGAAACCCAGAATCAGTCTGTTCAATGTACTGTTTCTTTTTTTTTTTTTTTGCTTGCTTTGGTTATCACAAACTATTTTAGTTTTGTTTGAAAAAAACCATTCCAAAACATCAACATTAAGTTATATTTGATTTATATAAACAGACAAAATTTATTGCTTGAACATTTAATTGATACGACAAATTCAAGAAAAAATAATGAGAAAATGTTAAATTTTCATGTTTTTTTTTTTTGCTTTCTTCGTTTTCTTCTTCTAAACAAAACTACTGAACAAGAGAAAAGGTAAAAAAAAAGCACAATTATAGTTTAATAATTTAGAAAAGAAAAAATTTGTGAAAGACAAAAACCACATTATTAATTTTTGGCTATAATTAGACTGTTGTTTTCAAGTTATTCAGTCTTATGTGTCTTAGTCAGAAAAAAAAAGAAGTTTTAGAGTTAAACCAGTATATTTTAACAATTTGTATGCTCAGTTTTTACGTAACCGAATAAAGCAAAATACTTTTGTACTGATCAAATTATATTATAAGACTGAAATGATCAAGCACTAAATATCGTTATAAAACTGTAGAGTGAAAAATAACGAACATATTTATTTTTTGAACTATGACTACTATCAACAGCGAATAGTTTCATAAAAATTTTTTTCTTGCATAAATACGTCTAAGTTCTAAACAAAACCGGAACAAAAGGATTGCTTTAGTTATTTATTTTATCTTGCAGTTTTGTGTGTTTGCCAAAAATTACATCTGAAATAATTAGCAAACATTGAATTCCGCTTATACAACTAAATAACTATAGAAAAAAAAATCGATATAAATTCTAATGAAAAAAATAAATAAATAAATAAAAATAAAAATAAAAACAAGATTATGAAAAATTTCAATTAATTAAAAAGCTAATTTTCTGTTTTTATTTGATGATAAAGTAAAAAAAAATTATTTTTCAAAGTTATTATGGTTACAATCGTTATTGATAATTCATTTCATTTACACCTTGTTCTATCAGATTAATCAAAACCCTCATTTATCTACAAAGAAGAAATTTTTTCTATCAGTTATAACTTAGAAGCAGCAAAAAAATTGTTATTAAACGTTATTTCGCTTTATTTCTTTAAGACATTCTAAAGCATCGTTATCTGTTGGTAAAGTAATTGGGAAAAAAAAGATATGCCAAAGCTATATGTGTCATATTTTGTAGGATAAATTTGAGATATTCTTTTTTTGAATTTTATATTGACAACAAAAATAGATGCGGGAACAACTGTATAGCATTTAAAAAAATTACGCATCACTCACTTAGTAGTTCCTGTTTTTGATAGTTTATACGGTCAAAACGTTGCTGCAGTTCTCTACTGTTACTGTTTTAATTTGATTCACAGAATAGCCTAGAACACATTAACCAAGTTTTTGTAGTTTGATATGATATAAAGTTTATTCTACTCCAAAAAAGAAAACAATTTTTTTTCTAATTTCTAAATTTCTTAACTGTTGTCATGGGTTACAACGGTATCAAAATAATTTGACAAAAAACTAAAAGTTTTGAACCTCTTCCACATTGACGGCCTCAGTGCGCTAAATGGCTAGCCGCTTTTTGGTGCAAAAGTTATAGAAGGGGACAGTAAAGGGAAAACAGCAGAAGAAAAGCGTGTTTTCTTCCTGTGGGACGAGTAGGATACTCTGCACAGAGATGAAACAGGGAAGGGTTCAGGGCAACCAGTATTTTAGATGCAAAAGGGAAGAGTGCCGCAAGAAACTTGGTTTCTGTAGCGGCGCACTTTTTGAGCACTTTAAGTTACGTTTAAAAGATTTCTTTTGCTTATCTTCGTAATGGGCAAAATACGGAAGGCTCACATATGAAGGCGAAGCAGCGGAAATACTTCGTGAAACGGATAGCAAATTAAACTTTCATACTCTGATTGGTTATAAGAAATTAAAGAGATGTTTGCACGGAACATTTCAGGAGTCATCCTTTAAAGATCGAGGATCTTGGTACTGTAGTGGAGATTGATAAAGCCGTCGATGTGCAAGAACTTCCTAAACTTCCTTAACTGATGAACAGAAATTAAATCATGAAACCGGTAAAAAACCAGCAAAAATTTGAATTTCAAAGTAGATGTACTTTTATCAGAAAACTGTAGCCTTATGTAATCGATTTAATTAAAAATAAAATCATTTTTAATATTTAAAAAAACTGTAAAAAATTGAAATAAAAAATTACAATTACAATTTATCCTTAATAAATTTCACATATTTTTCTTACTATATCAGTGCGCTTTCTACTATGTGTGTAGCAAATAGTAAACTGAGTTCGTTGGAAACAGGGGATAATAACTCCTTTGAATCCCTCACTTTCACAGATTTGAGAACAACTTTTTGTTGACCATTTACCTTCCATTTTTTATCATCAAAATACGAAGAATGCATGTAGGCTGCTGTACACTGCCAGACCAGTAAAGAATGTGGTGCATAAATAATTTACTTAGCTTCATAAACGTCTGACTCATCGAAAGCTGCTGTTGAGGTGTGTTTTTTGAAAGCATGGAAGCAGTTGAATTTTTGTAGTAGCGCTCTTTATTTGAAAAACTTTCTAAAAATCATGGTAGTCCAAGAACTTTCTCGGAATCTATGTATCCCAAGGAAGAGCTGAGACAGAGTAAAATTCACAAATTTGAGACCAGAGATTGTGAAGTGGGTTTTGCTTAAACAGCTTCTTCCACGTGAACTGTGCAGGACAGTTGTTCAAGGGGTTCGCAAGGGTTTCATAACAATTCTTGTTTGGCATAAGAGTAGCAGCGTCTCTGTACTCAACTGCATCGATAAAGTTGCTCCCTTTGTCGATACCTCCAAAACACTACTGGTGTAAAACAAGCTTTCCTCTATTACTTTTTTTTTCAAGTCAAAACCGTTTCATCAGTCTGGACGATTTACTCAGTCCGCCTAACTTAATAGGATGTGGGTTAAAATATGAAGCGTTTAAATTCTGGAAGGCTTCAAAGCAAGAAACGACGGTGGCGGAGCTCATCTTGCTGCCAGTTTCCCAACTCATGTCCAGTGCGTCTTGATCGTACACTGCCATTCGAACCTGAGTCCAACAATAAGAAAAATAAAAACCTCTGTTGTTTTCAAAATTCTTCTTCTAAAAAACTTTTTCACTTGAAACCCCACCTTTTTCCTGCAAATTCACCTTTTTGTACCAAAAATGTCTTCTTTGTACACTACCATTTTTATTTCTGCCGGCAGTACGAGTCACACCGCTAACGCAAAAAAAACACGCTGAAGAAACATAGCCCCGAGAGCTCAAAGAAAACTTTAGCTTTCTATGAAGAACTTGATGACCAAAGTTACGCAGACAGTCCTTTTGAAATCTTGAGAGAACGCACAACGATTATCACTTAATTGGTGGACGGTGATGAATTACGTACAAAAACAGCAGAAGATAAATTTGTCGTTTTCAGATATACAAACATAAATGGATATTTTGAATTTTTAATAGCAAAAAACCTGGATCATCTTTGAAGAAGAAACCAGCGTTTAATATGCAACTTGCTAGCTCACAATTACCTGCGAGGAATAAGAGCTCCAGAGGTACGCACTTTAAGGCGTGTCCAAACAGTTTTTGTGCGATTAGGTGAAAAAGAAAAAGCGGAATAAAGTTTATTGAGCTTCGTCCACTTCACTTACCTTTTCCTCTTCTTTACTACTTTTTTTTATCTTTGTTTCAAAAAAGGACATTCGCTTTTTTATAGGCTTTCTCTCTCACTTCATTAAAATGCATTTGCCGACTGCCTTGTTTGACAGTCGAAGAAACCGACTCATGCCCAATCAGTTGCTTAAACCAAAAATTTCATTTTCTTCTAAATCCAGAAGAAAACATGTTAGAATTCTGAAGCTTTCGTGTCTTCTACATATTTGCGTGCAGCCAACTCTAGACGTGTTGCGGTGGCTGAGCATCGGAGAAGTGAGAAGGTCTCTCACCGTCGTCAATGATTAAGACGTACTGTATATCAGAAATGAAGACAGTCTCAGTTTAAATAACTAACTTGAAGATCTCCTAATGTAATGAGTTAATTGCCTAAGAGTTCGAAAGCTAGGAAGAGCTTTCCTAGAGAGAAATACTTACAAAAAGGTAAGACTTAGACTAACTTAAAGAAGAAACAAATTCAAGAACTGCATGTTCATTTTTTTTGGCTGGCGATCGCTGTGATAAATCCTCTCTGTTTATCATTTTCAAATTTTCCTTCTCGAGTGAATTTTTTTCTGCCTAATTCTTCTTTGAAATTCGGGGAATCTTTCTCTTGCACCTTTTCATTCTCTGTCTTGCGCAACTCAATCAGCGCTTTAGAAAAAAAGTCTTCTTTGATGGATAGCGCGATATTCTCCTGGCTGACGTTTTGGCTGATATTCCTCACCTGGTTAAGCAATTTATTCAGCTTATTATAAAACGATTGTAGATCTTTTGTAGAATTACGGAGTATCGGTAACTCGTTAATCTATCGGTAGAGCAATCTCGCGATCGAGAAACCATCGCCAAAACGTTTTTTTAGCTTATTTATTGTGACCATGTAATTCTCATCAGTCATATGTATGCTGTCGATGACATTTATGGTCTTTCTTTCCAAGCAACTCTCAAAGTACTTGAATTTCTAGACTAAGGCGGCATTCTGTACATCACTGGATGCACTGAAGCTATCCCAAAAACAAAGCCATTCTTTTGGGTCCCTGGAGAATCTTGATAGCTGTAATTCAGGTAGCTTAATGCATTGGACTGTGCTAATACTAGGGTCCTTCCTGTCTTTTCAAGTGCTTCTGTCATATTTGACTATTTTCCTTTTCATGGCGGCAATTTGTGCTTTTACTTGCTTTTCCGGAAAGCTTTCTGGTTGTCTGTCACACTATTCGTGAATTTTGCTCTCACTTGCTTTCTCTTATATTAAGCATTCTTCTAGAGACCTGGTATATTTCGCATATTTGGCTTTTATCTTATCGCAGCTACGTTATATACGCATAAGCGCATCTCTTAACGTTTCAAAATCTGCCTCTTTCTTGGAAGACTTCTCTACGTCCTCTAAAGTTTCCCTTAGTCTCTTTCCGAATTTAGTAAGAACTGTTTTTATAATCTGCGGCATTGTTACTCTCTGTTCTGACTAAATTCAAGCGTTTCACTCTGGGTACCAATTACAAATATTGCGACTAAAAACTGCCTGACTCTACTTGAAGGTCCTCTTAATGCAATATTTCAATTGGTTAGAAGTCTGAAAGTAAATAAGAGTTTTATAAGAAAGAAACATTTAAAAATGAGCAAGACTTGGACCAACTTTAAGAAAGTGGGAAAGCAGAAAGATAGAGCTAAACACAATACGACAAGAAGCAATCAAAAACTAACAAAAGAAAAACCGAAAATAGCAGTAACACCACAACACTGGAAGAATAACAGCCTTTACATAAAAATCCTGAGTAATTGTGCAGACCGCAAAAAATAGCCTTCTGGGAATGCAAAAATTGCAGAATTTTAATCGTTGACAATACAATAAGAGGTAACTTCAATAGAAATACGTAAAATAATACTATAAATAAAAGTTGAAGAAAATCTAAAAAAAATAGCAGAAAACCGTCGTAAGAGGGATACTTGGTAACGTACTAGTAAGAGCAATAAAAAGAATAATGACCATAATCTCTAATTTCTTTGTTTTTGACTTTTATACGCTTAGTTTTGCGGGCTACGAAGAATTCTTATTTGGTCACAAAATTACTTTCAGATAAACGAGTGGAACAGATAACTAGATTAAGTTTTCTACCTTGGTGAGCGTTCCCGACTTCATTCTTAATTGTTAAAAACTTTAGTGAATTGTTGATAATTGAATTATTTCAATACCTGGCAACATTTTAGTTTGAGCAGTCGTACGCGATTAAAGTCTGTGTACCTACAAGAGCGAGCAACAGAAATGAAAGAGGTCATGTACACCTAGATTTCAATTTGGTTAGCGTCGTAAGCTTTTTTCGCTCTTTCTTTGCAGTTGTCATTGTTATCGTAATCGTGTGTAATTCGTCTTCCTCTAGAGACCCTTCTCCAAGGTTCTTCTCGTCTTCCATGGTACTCTCTTTCGTCGGTCTTTTAAAATCACTACTGTCGTTGTATCTTGTTGTTAACTCGGTTTTGAGAGGGTAAAGTTGGGCTACTAAGTGCTTCCTTGAAGGCAGCTCTGTAAATAAGTAAATTTCTATACGGGCGGAATATTCACTGCATCGACCGCAGATGAGAACTCCTCTCAGAATTCCATCCATCCCCTCCATTATAAGACGGTAGACTTAATTGCGATAGCCTAATCCTCAGAGATGAGTCTTTGTTGTTAACTGTCTTTGGAGTTTCTTCCCTTACCCGTGCCGCACAATACTTCATCCTAACGTCAATAATCCCAAGCAAAATTTTTGCCTTATATAACAATGGTCACAAAATTCGTTGGATTCTCCTCGTTAGTGCACTTTTCGTACAATTTTTCTTCCTTCTCCGCTTCCGCCAATAGGAACTCTCGGATTAATTGACACCATTCCTTATCGTCGCTGTCGCTGTTCAATCGCTTCTTCTAAATACCTTTTATCGTAGGCCAGCGTCTCTGTCAGTCTTTGGCAATCCCGTTTGTCTTCTGGTATGTTTGTCTCCTCACTCACTGTCGTAAAATATTTCGCAGATGCTCATTTATATTGACGATCGAGTTTCGTATTCCGATTGACATGCTTCATAGAGAAAGAGATGACTAATATCTTATATATAAGTTAGTCGCCGTAAGGCTTTCACCTTGGGCAACACACTGCTACTAAAGTGCGCTTCCCGGCTCGTGGCACCAAACTTCTAATGGCTGCATTAAACCTAATTTCGTGTTAATTTAAGGCTTAACTAAACCTGTCTCAACACAGTAACTCTTCTTTTGTAGAGATACTGTACCTATACTATTCTTTCTTTATGCTCTAAAAAACTATTTTATGCAGAGCTTTTTCTGTATAGTTAAAATTGAATTTTATTCTCCATTAGTTTAGAACAATAAACGAGGAACCGTGATGTCCATTTAGATTCTTCTTGGCTGAGTCAAGGAAGTCTATCCTCTGGCAGCCAATCAGCATAATTGAGTCACCAGCCTAGGTGGGAACCGAAAAATTGACTGTCTACAAACAGATTGTAGTTTGCAATTAAATTTTTTTGTCTGGTGTTTTTTGCTGCAAATATGACAGCTAGCTTCTAGTTTTAAAATTGCAATCTTTTTATTGTAATTACCATTTTTTGGTTGCATTTGCATTGTCTGCCTGTACTGAAGTTTCTTGCACAAGTCTAAGACGAAATAAATTATATTAGAAATAGACAACAGTGCTTAAAAAGAATCTGATAAACAGTTGGCAATTTCGAAATTTCGGAAACACTAATTTAATGTCCAAATGGAATAAAATAGTCATAATTTTTTTTAGTAATAAAAATCTTTTCCTTATCTTTATATTTTCACATTATTATCGGTATTACTGCTGAACTTGATGACTGAATACACTTTTATGAAAATATGATTTTTAACATATTTAAGTGCCACTACCCTGTCATTTTTACCAGTCATTGTTACCTAATAGGGACTCTTTAACGTTCTGTTTCTCTATTATGTATTTTTATTTACCAAAAGTAACAAATTATATTCAAAGCAGAATTAATTAAATACTTTTTGCAAAGGTGTCCAGAAAAAAATTAGGGTTTTGAAAGTTCCATCAGAAAATTGGTTTATATTTTGTCGGCAGTCTCCGCAGTTGGTTGATACTGATTAATAAAACAAAATTACGACTAATTATCTTTATTCTTTTATTTTTGTATTAATCGCTATTCAGGGTGATCTTATTGTACACTTCAAAAGCGAACATTTCGTTTTTAGTAGTATCTTAAGTTTGATACGTTTTTTTGTTCGTTCCTCAAAGCACTGTTTTATTTTTGGCTTTATGTCTTATACTTTCAAGAAATGTTTGCTTTTTCTTAAACAACGTTTACTTTTCTTGTTTTATTTGAATCATTGTGTTTAAGCTGCTCATTAGTAAACAATAGGATATAAAAAAGTCAAAATTTACCGTAACAGATGCATCGCTTTGAATCAGATACTGCGGCTCTGGACCAGTAAACCATTGAGCATCAAAACTTGTCTACCATAACATCAGTATTTTAGTTACTTTTATTATAGTAGTAAATAATTGTACAAACTGTACAAAAAAAAGTTCAATTTATACCGGTTTTTTCAAATAACAAAGTAATGCATTAGATTGTTGTTTCTAAAAGGTGTTTTTGTTGGCAAATTGTTCTCTGATTTTCTCTTAAAATCATACAATTAGAATTGGTCTGCTTCTAATACTTGTCTATAATGACTCAATGTTATTTAGCTTATAATTTCGTTACAACTGCTTTTTTCTACGTTACCTATAATATTCTTCTAAATAATTTGTCAATTCCACAAAGATTAATGCGTTGTTTAGAAGTTTTTAACTATCTAATTTATTCAGTGATGTCATATCTTGTGTAAACAACTTAAAATATCAACTTTTTTTTGAGTGACAATCAAAATTTCCAAAAACTGACAACAACTGTTTGTTTTCGGCTACTATACAAATAAATGTTATCAGCGGAACTGTTTATCTGTATAAAGCAGAGTAAATTTTTAAATTCCATTGCCGTTTAGTCGAACATTTTGTTTAAAATGGTATATCTGTGATGTGCATATCTTTGAAGATGCATATTCAAGCAAAAACCTGAGAAAATGATAGTTTTAAAAATCAACAAACTTTCTGTAGCATCAATTCTATCAGTTTTCTGTGTATCGTTAATAAAGTCATTAAATTTCAGTTTCTGTACAATGTTTCAAGTTTTGATTAATTTTACAAAATTTTTTTATTTATTACAAAAATTTTAAGCTACTGAAAATAAGCTCAACAATATTTTGACACATTATTGACGCTATTGCATTTGATTGCTGTAAACAGAAAAAAAAAAAAAAACATTAGACATATTTATAAAATTTGACGATATAAAAAATTGTAGAGAAAATTTATTTTAAATAAAAAACAAATGAGCCACTTTTACAAAACAAGAAAAAAATTATTGCTTTTATTTCGCATAGGTAAATAAATATTGATTCTTGAAGAAAAAGTTTATAATTTTTAGACCAATTCAAAAGCTGGTTTTTTCTGTTTTGTTTTTTTTCTTTCAACAATAAAGTGGAAACTTTGTACTATGCGCAGTAGTCTTATTACCTGTTTCAGAAGTCTTTATTTTAAGTGGTATGTAAGACCAAAATTTTAAAAATAAGACTAATAAAAAACTGAAAGAAATAAAAAATAGAACAGGTGATCAGCAAATAGTTTGCTTTTTTTGATGCAGACCGGTTTAAAGTTAATTATCAGTTGTTAATTTTATGATATCGGCATAAGACTAAGTGCTTGACGAAAAATAAAGAAAAAGTATTTAAAATCTGCGACGCAAAGTTCATTTTAATTTTGAAAAAAAATTTTTATGTTCAACAATTATCGTCTATCAAATTGCTGTGTTGTGTTACATTTTAGAATATTTACAACTCAAACTCTGCTTTTATAACAAAATCTATCAATTAAATGAATCTTTTAAGTCATAAACTTATCTCTTAGTTCATAAATACATTAAAAAACTGCTGATCTTGTTGCTTGAAAATTATTGTCGTGTGCAACTGAAAATATTTCTTCTTTGGTCCCGGATGTAAATCAACTAATTTTTGTTATTGTAAACTACCAAAAATGATCTCTAAATGACAGTGATCGTTAAAATATTTGTTGAAAATAAATGATACCCCAAATATGTCAACTGTGATAATTGGTTACAAGAGAAAGAAAAAGTAAAAAAAACTTTGCCGTTGACAGTTCTGATAAATTTTCTGCTATTAGTCGACCAAGAAAAAAAATTTTTTTTCCTGTTATCGTTTATTAATGGTGACAACTGTCGTTTGTCAAAGTTTTTACAGAACAAATTTTAAAAGTCTGAACAGTCAACTTTTTCCTTCTGTCACTTACGGTTCTCAAAGCTATCAGTAACACCGTTTATTAGTCAAATTTTAGGATAAATAGAAATAAATATTAATGTGTTTAGCGGTGCAACAATTACGTTAGATACCTAAGCATAAAACTTTCTAAAGATGTTGAAAAGTGTCTGATGTTACTAAAAAATTTTTATGGTGTTTACTTTAATTAATAAAACTTTACGTTCATCAGTAAACTATTGCCAATTTTGTCGAGTGTTCAGCAATGTGCAGTTACATGAAAATTCTTAAACTAATGACTTGATAAATTTGTTTGAACATTTTTAACAGCTGTAAGTGTAAATAGTGTTTAGCGTTAGCAAAACTGTGTAAATTAATTCAGTCAGCTAATCAGTTCTGGAAGCCAAATTTACGCTTAGCTTAGTCATGGCTAGAACAGTTGATGGCATAGACGGTTAAGCCTCCTACACCCCCAGTTTCCTCTTTTTATTTCACCATTTTCTTCAGTTTGGAAACTGCTTAAATTCAAAAAATTGTATTCATTTCTTATTTAGTAAAGCCTTTGCGGTTCTTATTTTTTATTTTATTTTATTCTATTTTTTGTTCTTGAATTACTGATTTTCGCAAAAAGTTTGCTTTATTTTTATATTTAAGAACTATTAAGATTTTATAGGTTTTTAATGTAAATGAAAGAGACAACGGACTACGTACGCTGATGTGCTCTACAAAATTACTGCCACAATTTAAACGATAAACTGTAATGTACAATTTCGTGCAATCGACTACAGTTGTACCCTATAATTCTTTCACTTCTTTGGTAATTCTTTTAATTGAAAAAGAAAAAAGTGGTAGAAAAAATTGGCTAACTTTCTAATTTAATTACGAAAAAATATTTTAGAAAATATTGATTAAAAAAACAGAAAGAAAAAGACGAGAAAAAATGTTTAAAAAGTTGGAAAAAATTGGAGTTCATATATGTAAAAAAAAAGAAAAAAAAAAAA
>UXUI01009427.1:0-15163 GCA_900576705.1 Enterobius vermicularis
ATGCCACCTCATCACATGTGTGTTTGTGTTCATCCTGGTGGTGCACGTTTAGCTCCCATCCTCTTTCTGTTTTTGACAGCGACGCCTTTTCGAAATTTAAAACGGTTCGGCCAGAGCTGTTGATTTCTGATGATTAGTTCTAGAAATTTTGAAGCCATTATATGATTTGTACGCAAGCCATACTTTTGATGTGTATACTTTCATTTTTTATGTTTGATTATGTTGTGGGAGTTGGTCTTTTCTCTCAGAAAACGTTTTGGTATTAGTGTTTTAAGTGTGTAACTGTTTAGCACATTAGGTATTTTGTTTTAGCAGGTAATACATTGTTAAGTCCCGGGAAAAAGAACTACTGCTCAACCTGTATTTTGTATTTTGGGAGTTTTTACAGCTTTAGGTACTCTCTTGGGTATTTTGCCGAGAAACGGTCAACCTTTTGCAAGCTGCATAAAAAAGTAATCGCTCTTTATTATCTTGTCAAATGTATTCAGGGAGTTGCCTTCTTGAAAAAGTAAGCCGCATATACGTAGTAGCATTTCTGGCAGAGGTATCTTGAAAGGTACTAAGGCGGACCAACGATAGGTCATTTTACAAAGATCACCGTGAAGACAGCAGATCTAGGGCTACGGAAGTAGAAGGAGAAAATCCGAAATCGTTTGGGACGGTATTCTACAGTCAAGCTTTGCTTCATTTTTTTTTTCCGGAGTTGAGGTAAGTATTAGACCTAAAACCTCTATTTCTGGAAAAGGAGAGGTCATTTGTGTTGAAGGCCAGTTTTCAGTTAATTTGTAACTCATCAAAGTTTGGGGACTTCTTAGGCTTCGTTTGGTTTTTGTTTTGCGCTAACCCGTAGGTCTTCAAGATCTAGGACTGTTCTGTTTGTGAAGAATGATTGTAAGTTGTAGGAAAAGAAAATTCATAAAAAAGTTAGAAAAACTTAATTTTTTAATGAGGGATTTCGTGCAAAATTTTGTATTTTGTAGCACTTGTAAGTTTAGTAGCGAAACGGAAATGGAATAATCTGTTACGGTAGGAAAATTGAGGTGAAGTCAAAAAAAAGTGCGTACAGACAGATTTTTGGTTGTTGATGTAGAAGCACATAGGGCAGTGGTGGCGGAAAAAGTAATGTTGACTGCATGTTTAGAGAAGAAGCGATATGAACAGTTTTTGTGTCCATCAGCGTCTGAATTTCTACTTCGAATGCAAGTCACTAACGCTTTTAGCTTTTATTAGGTTTTGTGAGTGTGTTGTACAGTTCTGTTGTTCGGATTATGAATCTGCAACAAAGTGATATTTCTATTTTGGTCACTTTTAATGAATTATTCTATTTTGGTCACTTTTAATGAATTGCTAGGTAGTATTCTTTCATTTCATTGGAAATTAGTACTCTACTTCAGTGAGTGCCACTGCTACCTCACTATACTCAGCTTTTTTGCCAGTGATTTTGTGGTCGTGGGATTTCGATGGTCCTTAAATTGTTTGGAAGATGAAAGTATCTACTTGTAGTAGGCTTTATTAGATTCTGTTTTGACTTCTTCATACATCTCTCAGTTATAATTGCAGTTTTTGTTAACCGTTGCTTGCAAAGAAGACTTTTGTCTCTTAGGTGACATCATTTTTTAGATGCTTCTTGCATATTTTCATGTTTTACAACTGCACCAAAATTTGGGCGTTGATTTGTTATGGTTTTGTAAAGGTCTCTTTTTCAGTTTTCCTGCTGTAGCAGCACAGCCCTCTAAATGTTGATTAAACTAGACGACTCAAGATGGTGGGATGGAGATTTTGAACAGTTCAGTTTCGCGCAAAATGACGTTTCCTCAGTGACCAACCAAGTAGCTGATCTCAGCTTACGAGGTGAAATAATGCGTAAATTTTAAGCATTCTTACTTCTTACGCTTACTTTTATAATTATATGGTTTCTTTTAATTGAATTCTACAAACACAAAATTAGGGTGAAAAACAGAGTAAGGAAGAACGAAAATATGGTCTTTTAGTCTTTCGAAGTACTAATAATTTCGTTCATTCACCTCTTCGTTATACTCAAAGTAATAACAAGACCATTTATTTCATGGTGGTTTCATTAAAAACAGTTTGTCCACTTCTTGATCAAAAAAATTATAAGTTGCAGAAGTTTAAAATATTGGCCAAAATTTTTTTTCAAAATGTATTTTTTTTCTGTGTTCATTTTGCCAAATGAATTTGGGTGAATGATTTTCCAAACAAGTATCATTATATGGTTCTCTGTTTTTTATTCTTCATTCCTCTCCTCTTCAATACGTTTAATTTTTTCAAATACAATGCCATTTTTACGCTTCGTTCTAATCAAAAATATTTTTGTAATCTTTGAAAACATGGCTTTTTTGCCTTTATCTGAATCAAATTTTTATGCCCGATTCTGTATAATACTCCATCCATTTTTAAATGACCAGGCAGTTTCTGGGCATTAGGCGATCAAAAGTTTTTTAGCGTACAAAACTCACACATTTCTTTGTTTTATTATAAGTTAAAACTAGAAGCATATCAATAAAGATTAATTGAAAACATAGCTAAGACTCAAGCGATTTGTCATCGAATGCAGAGTGCTGAACTCTTACACAAATTCAAGCATTCTTTTTCCTCATTCAGGATTTTAGTGAAGGAGGTACTAATTGTATTTCGGCATATCAATTTGTCGTTTGTTGACCAGTTTTTCGTGCTATTCTTCGTAGGTTCACAAATCAAATTTCATTCCAAAGTCAAATTCTGAGTTTTTTATTTTACACAACAGAAGTGATGATTTTATAATTTTAACCAGTCCTGAATCAGCGGGATACATGAACTTTCAAGCTGATCAGGGTAGTTCAGCAATTCGTTTTTAGAAGGCCTGTGTTGTACAACATGCTGCGTCAATGTAGGGAATGACAGGTTTTCGTTAGTTATGCATTATCGCTCAGAGTGGCATAAATACAACCTACGGCGGAACTTACGTGGGAAGCCAGTTATTTCTGAAGAAGATTTTGAGAAATTAGTTTCGGAAGAGGGTAAGATTCCCATTTAAATGCACATAAATTAGGTTTTGCTATTAATTTCTGGTGTTCCATTTTTTTTTTATTATTTGTTCACTGGAATCGTTTTCAGATGAATCAAGTTCTTCGTCTTCTGATTCTTCGCGCGAAGAAATAGGTTTACGGTTCTTTGAGGGAGCCCGCGAGTATTTTGTTCATGACGGGAATGTGTATTCTCTGTATAAGTCGATTTTGTTCAGGGAAGAGAAAGTGTCTCGCTCTGTATTTAGCCGGCCTTTAAACTGCGGAATTTTTTTATTAGAGGCTGGCCATTTTGCCGGAGCAGTTTTCAACGGGTATTATTAATTGGGTCCTGCTTTTTTCATTTCCATGTTTCACTTTTTAACTTCGTTTTACTTTTCTGGTTTTAATAAATTAACCTCATCATTTTTTAGTGATGTTGTTATCGCTAGTAAAACATTTCATCGATACACAGTAAGAGCAAAACAAGGTGGAGTGCAAAGTTCTGCTGATGCCAAAAGCGGATCAGTTAAGAAGAGTGCTGGAGCTAATCTACGAAGGTGTTAGGTTTTTTGCTGTGGTGAGGCTCTGAGGATTTGTTGTTTTTTTTTATACGAGGCGTATTGCGTTTTATTCCAGGTATAACGAGAAAGCATTGAAAGAAGATATCAAAGAGTTTTTTTCCAAGTATTCTGGGATCATACAAGAATGCCCGTTAATATTTTTGCGTGCTCCGATGTATAATAGGTATGATTATTTAATTGTATTTGCTTTTCAAGTTTGATGAAGTAGTTTTGGTCGAAGTGAGCATTTTCCGGTGTTTTTCTAATAGAGAATTCCAGTGTCAGGTGGCTGTCGCTACTAATAAGCGTGTGTAGTTGCGCTTAGGGTTTTTGTCAAACTTGCTGTTAAACCATTGCAGGTTTTTTCTGTGTTATCTAATAGTTGGAATTAGTGGTGCATTCCGGATTCTAGGCAGAAAGGCCTCTACAGTTATCAGAAAGCGGGCTAGGCGCAATAGATATCACATACTAGTTAAATTTTGACAAAAGGCTGATCTGGTTCTACAAGATGAGTGAGGAGAATAGTAACATCTAATTTTGAGGCATTCATTTTCTTCATTTTTATTTCGAAGAATAGCAGTGAAATATTCAACACCAGTGTACGGATATGATTTCTACTAACTGATAAGCCGCACATTCTATTTTTTTTTCTGTTGATGAACAAGATTTCACTTAGCCTCTTGAGTTACACAGTTAACCGTTTTAAAACTGTGTGTGAATTTTGGCCGGGTTTTTTCTTGTAATTTTCGTGCTTTTCGCCACTTCTTAAACTTAAATTTGATTCCTGTCAACGTATGCTACTTCTTCCAATTTGTGAACGGTGGTGCCAGTGAATTTTGTGAATTGAAAGTGGAACATACATTTCGTATTTGAATAATAAGGTTTTGTCGAACAAATAGGACATTTGCTTCCGGGATTATCTCAGGAGTAGCTGTATTCTTTATCGCTGATATATGCTGTTCTAGAAACTTGCCGCTTTGGTATTTTTCAAAATTCAGACTGTTTGACTGGAGGGACTGCATTAAAACGGGCCCCATGCAAAACATTTGGTAGCCACTCTGAAATTTAATGTCGTTGCGAAATTGGACATTATTTACTCGTATAACGGTTGACTTTCTACAAAATAAAAAATTTAGCTGGGTGTTAGTTGAACATGAGGGGAAGTTTTTTTTTTCTGAAAAAAAAAAAAAAAACTTGCTTGCTATAAAGCCTTAGTTTGGATTCAACAAAAGCGTTTCTCATAATCTTATGAAAAGAAAAATAATTTCTCGGTTTTCTGCATGTAAAGGAGGCTGAATATAATTTTTTTATACAATGACAGGTTAATCACTGTACTGGTAGGTGCTGATAAATTTTGCGTCGAAACCTAGACTTCAAAATGCATTGGTTAATTCTTTTAACATTCATTTCATGCGATCTCTGTCTAAAATCAGCCCATTCATCTTTGGTGGCATATCTTTGGAAAATACCAGAGTTCTCCTAAAGTTCTTCAGTTTTTGTTGTCAGCTTTTTAAATTATACATTTTATGCTACAGCTTGTGAGTCTTACGAAAATAGAGAGAGGAGTGTAGCATATTTTAAAATTCCCAGAAATGTAATTTTTAAAGAGCAGTGTGTTTACGAGTGGAAACATCAAGCGCGGTCTTAAAAAGCATTCTTAAAGCAAATTTGTTGATGGTATTAGTAATCTGATGTTTTTGAGAAGCGATAGGAATTTATTAAACTTTTTACTATTTTTTGTGCTTTCCTTGCTGGCTTCATCTTTTGCATTTTGGAATTAATTGTTATTTGCGGTGTGTTTTTCTTTCCACTAGCTACATATGCTTTCTGCACTTTTTCGCAAAGCCTAACCCTTTTTTTTTTTGAAGAACGTAAATAAGCTTTGCAATGTTTGAGTTTGATGAGCCGTTGTCGGTGTTTTCTTGAATGAAATTTGGCAGAAGTTTCTTGCCTACGCTTGGCGCCATGAAATCTTCCTTTCTGTTCGATTCTAAAATATGGTAGAGACTGCCGTAAAAGAGTTGAAAATATAATATTTATCAATTATCTGAAACCATATTAAATAAAACCTTTGCGATTTCCAAAATAAAGCTATCATCTTTACGACAAAAATCACTGAAAAGAATTTGCTTGGAGAAAAAAACTGGAGGCTCTCATAAAACTAAGATTAACCTTTCACGGTTTTCAGTTGAAACGCAAGTCTCAATTCCTGCTCAAAATTTTATCATTTTTTCAAAACTTAAATACGGTTCAAAACTCTATGAAAATATCACGATGTTAGTTATAAATAAACCCACAAGAAATCGGCTTTCGAGTTATTCATAAATTTGAACATATTTAGAATGAAGGTGTTTTTTACGAAGAAATTGTTCGAATGCGGAAATAACTATCTTTGGGTTTAGAAAAACAGTGGTTTTACGAAATTTATAAGGACCTTGGAAGTAATAGTTAACGCTGGAGAATCAGATATTGAAATAAGCTAAGCTAATGTGAGGCCTCATTGTTAATTGTTTTGCTAACGAAATAATAGTATCGCTGAAAAACAATGAACGGGTAGGCAGTAGAAAAGGATAAGACGAGGCTTCAAACAGTTTTGAAGGTGAGCTTAACTCTGGTAGCAGCGTTTGCAGAGTTATCTTGTCAGGACTAGTGTCACGAAAATTTTGGAAAGTTCTGTGAAAAGTTAGACAGACAACGAAGCACCGTAATATTTAAGCTGGAACGGCACATCAGTTGGCTCACGACCCAAAATGTTTTAGGAAAATGGCCTAAATATAGTAATTTATTTGTGTCACAAAAAACTATGCTTTAAGATTTAGATTGGTTAGTTATCGATAATCAGTTTTACAGGTGAAGTATGTCAAGATTCTATATTTTCGTTTCTCTTAAGAAATTTTGGGGACCGCTGGTTAGAACTCTTCACTTTTGTCTTTTATAGGTCTCTGTTCATATCTGACTCGCTTAAAGATTCTCCATTTCTTAAGTCTGATGAACGTTTGAGAACGATCCCATTTGCTACTCGTAGACCATCGGCGGACGAGTTAATGCGAGTATGGCATTCTTTAAGTAAGTGCATAGCGACGCTTTTGTACCGAGTTAGCTAAATAATAATGGAGTCAAAAAGATGGTTTTTGGCATTTTACGTTCTCGTTTTTTGTCTCCAGTAGTAAAAACCTTGTAAACATTTGTTTCACACATTTCTAAGAAACTTTTAGGAGTAGTAACAGATCATGGCAAGATTGATGATTTTCGCAGTGAACTAAGAGAAAAAGCAGAGGCGAAAAGGAAAAGAAACAATGTTCAAAAGCTGCGCCATTGTTTTAAAAAAGAGAGTCGTTTACGTGATTTGTTGAGACCTGAGAAGCTCAGTTCCGAAGTTTCACCGATAGAGCAGGTGATTGAATTTTCCTTGCATACCATTGTTTTCGAGAACATGAACTGATTAAAAATCCATGTTTAGACTTGTAAGAAGGCTCTTCCTGAGGAAAGCGAACATGTGTTTGCTAAATCTGCTGAATCAGATCAGCTAACTCCAGAAGAGAAACAGAGGGCGTATGTGGCTGTTCGGACTAATTCTGTGGAAAAACTCAATGAATTGTTAAATTCAGACAGACGCCCAAAAGTTCTCGACTACTTGAAATTCGCTTACTTTCTGCCTGAGAGGTCTTCTTTGCTTCATATTGCTGCGAAACGTGGCGCGGAAAGTGTTTTACGGGTAGTGTTTGATTGTTGCTTCCTTTCTTATTAGAATTTATTGATGGCTTTGCCTTGTTTATTGGTTTTTATTGACTTTGCTATATAATTTTAGGAACTACTTCATATCGGTTGTGACCCCTGTGTAAAGGACGTTTCAGGATTAGTTGCGTATGAGGTACGCAGAATTATGTTGCAAAATAGTTGATGTATTCACATATTTTTTAAGTAAGAAAATATTGTTTCAAAGCTTGTTTAAGGTTGCAAGTGATTCTAAAGTGAGACGGGTATTCAGCGAGCACCGTGCAGGAAATCCCAATCAGTGGAATTGGACTGTCGCTTGTGTTCCGAAGTTGAAGGATCCTACTAAGGAAAAATTGCAGAGAGAGGCTGAAAAAAGAAAGATTCAAAAAGAACGAAGAAAGATGCGATTGAGGGCTAAGAGGGAAGAAGAGAAAATTGAAAAAGAGTTACAGGTAACACGTAATGTGTTTGTGATGTATTTTGAGTAAGAAGCTTTTTGTTCATTATTGAGCTACTTTTCATCAGGTTTTGTTTAGGCAGAAAGAGATGTTTTCCTTGCTCTTCCGGATAAGGAAAAGTGTGCCTTAGCTTTTGAGAGACGTTTGCCAGTGTCACTGCAACACACATCCGAATTGGTTCGAGAGGATGGAAATCGCTGTTTTCAAGTAAGTTTTAAAAGATTTATTGTTTTATTTTAATGTATAGGAAGTTTTTGTTTTTGGTTTTATTGAAAGCATTTTTTACTCTGCCTGATATTTGTGTGTTTCTTGGATTGTCTCAATGACTTTTATAAGAGATTTTGTATATTTTTTCCCCACTGCTCACAAGCCTGGTGTTAAAACACACCTTTTCGTTATACGATTTCACAGCTTTGCTTCCAAAGTCCCTGTTAAGTGAAACTGAAAGACTAAAACGCCTGTACGTAAAGATTTTTCTTTTTGTGTTTATATGTGCTGTTCGGTTGACTTAGGTGTTGTCACATCAACCTTCTAGTTTTGTATATCACTATATGGGGGACTGAAATTTTGCTATTCGCATTAAAGAATATTGTTTCATTTATTACCTCTAATATCAGTCTATCTTGTCTATTGGCTACTCGGCGATGTTCGTTTAGGTTTATTAAACATTGGAACTGATGATCATTTCGAGCTAAAACAGTAATTATTTGTGATAGTAACTTCTAAAACAGAGTTTGATAAGATTTCTGCTTGCTTACTTTGTGGAACCTACTGAAATAAGCGGTACTAAAGTTGTAAAACCACATGACCATTAAGGGATTCGGTTTTGTAATGAACTTGGAAGTGAAGTTAACCGTGGTTGAATCAGGAAAATATGTTTCGATGTGAAACCTTTTCAAAGAAAAAAGAAAAGTTTGCATATGTTTTTTACTCTGTTATGAATGAGCAAAACGTCGCAGGATATTTCATATGAAGTAGGGATGTAGTACAACTTTCTCAAAAAGCCGAGGATGTTTTTCATTCCGTATATACAGTGTATTTTATAAGGGCTTTGCTTCATGCTTTGTATGAGTGCATTTTTTTCATGATTTTTTAACTTTATGAGTACTTCGGACGTTGTTTGAAAAATTTTTTGCTGGGTTATCGGTAGCATTGGAGCTAAGTCATTTTGAAAAGGAAGTTAAAACGGTCTGATGTGAGCAGTGAGAATCTTATGCTATGTAAAGGCTGGGTGGGTGAAATATTTTTTAAACCGTTTGAATTTGCAAAAACAGTGTCAAGCACTATTTTTTGCACTTTTGGAAATATTGTGGTAAAGAGTAACCGATTTGTTACTACATATTTCGCCTCTGGTTTTTTTTTAGTGTGGAAGCATTTTACCTAAAGTGCCCTTCGAGTATAATAACTGTCGCTTCTGCCAAATATCATGCGTGAAGCAGCATCGTCAGTCGAGCCAGAATCTTACTCACTGAATCCCTAGTCATTGCCAAGTTATTCGTTGACAAGTGCATAAATCTTTTGTTCTTTGCTGGTGGCTTTTTTTTGCCCGGTTTTTCCCGGAAGTATATTTTATTTATTTCTGTTTTCAAATTTATGTTGTATTTGTACGATGTCGTTACAGATGTCAGCAACTTGCAGCCGCCCAATTTCTCACATGATTAAAAGGTTTTTCTTTTTTACTCATTTTTTGAAAGCTTTAAACATTGTTTAAAGGAAGGCCTCATTAAGGGTTGTCGGTCAGAAATATTTTACTCGATCGATTAGTGAGATGCAGGAGAAGTACTTGACGGAACCATGTATTTGTGTAGACGAACTTGACCGTCCATTGAGAAAGATGTCAAAACGTGATTGCCACATTTCTGATACTAGTTGGTTATTTCAAGAGAAACATTGTTAGCATAGTTCTTGTAATGAGTAACCATCTTTTCTTAGTTCTTCTCTAAGTATCTCTTGGTCATGTGTTCTTTGCTATTTTAGTGGTACTGCACCGGGCTTTCAGTGTTTTCCTTTTCACAACCAACGGATCATTACTAATGCAAAAGAGGTCTAAAGAAAAAATAACATTTCCATCTCTCTGGACAAATACTTGTTGTAGCCATCCTTTATGGACAGATTCCGAGATGGGTGAATCTGACAGTTTTACGGGCGTCTGTCGTGCTGCTCAAAGAAAGTTGAAACATGAGTTGGGAATCAATGTCAGATCTATTGATGAAATGCATGTGAGATTTTAGTGACAAATTTTCTAGTTTTTGCTGCTTGGAAATTTGTAGCGGCATCTAATTTACTTCCTTTACAAAGGTGATGGGTCGCTTTCTTTATAAAGCCATGAGCGACACCCAGTGGGGAGAAAATGAGATGGATTATGCTATTGTTATCCCAAATTTCTATGATACGACTGTTAAAATAAATAAAGATGAAGTGGAGCAAATTGCGTTCGTACACAGGGACGAATTTGACGCTTGGATGGTGAGTTTCTTTTTTGTCTTTCTAATTTTGTTGTCGGGACTGCTCTCCATAAAACTTCATTGCTTTGAGTAGAATTCATATGATCTCTGAGTTTTGGCCGGGATTCTGCGAGAATTATTCGCCAGATTCAATTCATTCTAAAGAATTTTATGAAATTTGGACCTTTCATTGAGATATAAGCCTTTTCATTACCGAACTACTCCTGAAGATCTTGCCAGAAAAATTTCTGCCGGAAAAGTTATTTCATACATAACTTCAAGACGGTTTTTAAGTATTCAGATCCCCATTTCGGAGAGGTCCTGTAGTCGCTAGAAAGGTTCTAATAACGAGCAGCTGAACTACACTAGTCTAACTAGGGGTAACCTACCGTTTTTTGACTTATATATTACTTTTCCAGCTACTTCGTGTTCCTCATAGAAGCCTACTGCAGTTCCAAAAGCTTTTTGTCCATCTGGAACATTTATTTCAAAATCAGTTTACACTTTTTAGAAAACTCTAAGAACGAGCTACTTGTTCGTGCTGGTTTAATTAGAGTCACCAGTCGATTTTTTTGCATTACATGCGTTTCTTTTTGCTTTTTTTCTTTTTGTAGTTTCCGAAAGTGTTTTGTTAATCGCGGACATTTGTTTCGAGACCGGCCTGTATGAGCTAAAAAGCTTTAAGAACGGGCTACGCGTCTATGTCGGTTTTGCTAGAGTGTCATACCTTAAGTTATGCGCCTTTATTTGTGCTAGTTCCTATCTTGTAGGAGCGCACGAAGCAGTTTGTGATGTTGCAGTGTAATGCAAATAGTACGAGGAACCCCCACGTTCCTACAGAATGAAAAGGCTGTATCTGGCTTTGAATCATGAACAATGGTGCAGCGCCACTTTATGGTATGGTGCGGCATAGAAATAAGTTCATCTAAAAAGGCAACCAACAAATTTAACAGAGATAGTTACTGCGTAACAATAATATAAATTTTAGTTGCCTGCTAGATTTCTTTTAAGAAGACATTAAACCACCATTTATCGTAATTGTTCTCTGAAAATTTTTTAGAGGAAGTATTGAAGAATTGGAGAAATAATACTGATTGCAAACAAGTGCTTCAAAATATTTCTTAAAGCTTTACAGTGTAAGGTCCTGTAGCCTGTGTCTCTTTAGTTCAGCTCCTCAGCGCTTCGCATCTGTCATCCTTTATAGCGCTTTACTCAAGGATTTTCAAGAAAACTACTTGGGTAGTTCTTCAAACAAGGACTTTTAAATATCTATTGAAACATGTTACAGTAGAAATATTGGGTAGATAAATGGCTTCAATGACAAACAAACCGCATCTGTCATTGGCTGTTGAAATCCATTGTTAACATTTTTAGGGTGGCAAGGAGTTTTCACCATGGTTCTCAATGTTCACGAAGCATCAGTATCTATTTACCTGGTGGGACAACTTGAGTCGCCTTCATGCCTTTCAAGATCTCAAAACAATACGTCGACTAAACTAGCTTTTGGGAAAATAAATTGTTTAAATACATGTCTCTTTAATTGTAACTGTTTCCTTGAAAGAATTTCGTAGCTTCGTTTAGGTGTTATAGTGTTGTGCAGTGCAGTTCATTTTGAAAAGTGCAGCTTGTTATGCATGTTATGAAACAAAAAAGTTTTTGTTTGGGAGATTAGCATGAGGTAGATAGAAGTCTCGTGAAGTATCAATGACAACGTTCGTTTTTTAAATGAGAGATCATCTCTACTTTGCCTTCTGCAGTCTAAGAAAGTAAAGGGAAGGACGACTTTAAATTTTTTTAGTGCAAGGGGTTTCCGAGTACACTGTTTTGCTACTGCGGTTTCAAAGGTCAAATAATTTAATATTTTTACTATAACTCAAAGTGGCAGGCTTTTATAAAGAGAACAAGAAATTGTAAAAGCTGTTGAGAACGGCAGATTTTGATGAGTAATTATTCTCTTAAGCACAAGCATGGCACTCTGTGTGAGTTACATGACTCAAGTGAAGTAAGTGTGATGAAAATAATTTGATGCGAGTAAAGTTATAATCAGTTTATAGGTCCGCCTTTGTAGTCTGAAGAATATTATTTCGAGCAGCTGTTTTTAGTTTTGCGTGCACACTTCCTTTTCCGACTGGATTGAGTAGGATGTGTTTAATAAATCTACGGAGCAGATCTATTTTAGGCAACGTGAGGCTCCACATAAACTATAACTACCTTAACGGGAAGACACTTTTATTTTAATGGTATCTAGATGTTTTATAAGGGTAATAAGCATCTTTCAGGATTTTACGAAGAGGTATATGTAAAAGACAACAATACAAAATGAAAAAATAGTCCCCTTTGAAAAATATCGCTTTTCGACGGTCATACTTTCATTTTCTAGATTCCTTTGAGCCTTGTTGAATAGTTGCAAACACGTTTTTATCTAATCAAGCAACGTACTCAACAGTTTTAGCCCACAACGTTTAGAGATACTAGATTTCGAGTGAAAAGAATGCCGCTTCACAGCTAGTTATCTTGTAACAACTAAGCACCTACCACTAATATGAACTAAAGAACGGTTAAGCTCATCCTGAAAAAATTTCTAAGTGCAGTGATGTGCAGAGGGTCTTATAACTTCTCCTCCATTCTCAGAAAACATACCCTGTAACCATCGTCGAAAAAATTATAAAGTAGGGTAGCTTCAGTCAAAATCTCACTATGTAGATTCCCGTTTGCAGTGTTTCTGTTGAGAATTCGTCTTAATAAATTTGTTTACAGCTGAAAGGATAATCTCATGACAAAGGGTTCATATATCTTGCAAAAAGGCGGAAAATGAAAGACTGCCCGTTAGCCATTCGTGTTCTCAGCCTTTTGAAAGTAATTAGTAGTAAGCTCAATGGTTAGCAGAGGGAAATTACACTCTGAATCTGAGGAGTAAACGCAAAAGAATAAAAACAGAGCAAATATCCTCCAAAACAAGAATTCTGACCTCGTAAGTAATTGACTGTGATGGAAACAAATTGAAAGATGGGCAATGAGCTAGTGGCAAGAATCATAAATTAATGGTGGTTATTCCATCAAGAACTCAAGAATGAAAAAATACAGCAAAATTTTTTTAAAACAGTGGTCTTGAATTACAGTTACAGCCGAGCGAAACAAAAGGGAAAGAAGTGACGAAACATTCTAAAAGAACCGGAAGTGGATAAATTTGTTCAATGGAGAAAAACATATAAATGCATTTTAAGTCTCTACTCTAAGTTAACCGTATCCTCTTGACAATGTACCTTAAGCCTACACTGTAAAGTAGCAACAGCCACACAAAAATAAAAGTTCACAGCCAGAACTAAAGGAAAGTTATCAAAATGTGGTAACGTAAAATTCAGTCATCTATATAACTCAAATCTTTGGGGCTCGCGACTTGTGAATTAACAACTTGGTCGTCATTCGGTTGCTGATCGGTCACCAACGGAGCCCCTACAAAAAATTTTGACATCATAAATTCTGCTACCGCGGCTAAAGTTAGTCCATCAACTCTGCAAAATCACTTCATTTCCTCTTCAGGTATGTTTTCGGCACCCGTCTACTCAACTTTCGCACCTTCGTAAATCCGTTCACTCTCTCTTTACTCTCCAAAAGATTAACTATAAACATTCTCTCCATCTAAAGAATTTACTAAGAACATGCTCCCGGCACTAATAAAGTGGTGGGTCATTATTTCACAACGGCAGGTTTTCGCGGGTAGTCGTAAGAGGAGAATATTTTGAATCCTCCTATCAGTCTTCTGATCACTTCAGCACTTCAGCACCTGACTGCTTTCATGCTGCCGCCAGGTAAATGAATTTTACAGACATGAACTTCACAGTTATGAAACTCCGCAGAATTGTTAACTATTTTCATTTAGAACTTTAGGTCTTTCAACCACCCAGTACACCAAAATGAAAAAAATACAATGACCAGCTGGACCAAAACAAAAAGCAGGTAAATATCTTTCTAAAATCTTTGGATAAATATACACTCCGAGGGATTTTTTTTAAATCTTAAAAACCTTCACATTGGATTAATATCTGCGCAATATCACAAGTGATTATGCATATCCCAAGACTATTCAAAAGAGGGCTAAGAAACAAGAAGATAACATTTTAAAGTTTTGTCTAAATGTATCCGGACCTTCTAGACTTTTAGAACCACAGCAATAAACCTATTGGGTGCCTGTTAAACCGCGCTGCTATCAGAAGGAGAGTCCTAGTAAACTGTATGGGTGACATTATCGGATGTCAACACTACACTTTAAAAAGTAAGAAAAAAATGGATAACGAAGAGGCAAATCTTTCCAGAGCTACGACGGACAGGTGGAACGAGGTCAGAAGCCCTGTATATAAAAACAAAGAAAGGAGGTAGAAGTTTCCAGGTAGATGCTACTTTAAACTGCGACAGCGCTTGTAATCTCATAACAGAATTTAGGAATCTAAATCATTCCTAGCTATAATCAAAATCAGAAATATCATCAGAAGTTTTACAACTTCACAGATGAAAAGAAGAGGGAATAGTGTGGCAATAACGAGTATGATAACTCGAGCTGTCTTCTGAAACAACGCGTTTAACTTTTAAAAAATGCAATCTCCTAAACTTTTCTAGATGCATTAAACAAATCAATGATACTTCACACTGGCTTGAAGCTGGAAATTTATTTTTGGACTGAAACACGCACCATTGTTGCATACCGCTTCTTCAGTGGCACAACCACTTTTTTCCATCAAATCCTCTTTTGTAATCGCATCACAGAGCAAGGGGATTGCTGAATGATCCAGTTCTCGTTGGCTTTCCATAGCAGCCTTTCCAAAATTCTCAACGAGGTGTTCGCGGACAGTGGGCACCGACTGAAATAACCAAATTTTCTTTATCTTGAAATTTGAAAACACAAAAAATAATTTCTTTACAAAAAAAAATCCACTTCAAGATATACATTTTTGGTTGCACAAAACTTTTAAACTTTTACCCAC
>UXUI01009428.1:3103-13965 GCA_900576705.1 Enterobius vermicularis
CAAATTCATTCAGAAATAGTAAAAACTAAGTCTTATCTTTCAAAGAAGCTTGATACTAAAAGTTAACTTGCGTTATCTCTCCTTAGTGTTGTCTTTCAAGAATAGATCAGAAAATTCCGGAACACTTATCGCGCAAAATTTGAAATAAAATCAATCAGTTGGGGCCTCAAATTCCTTGAATATTTCACAACGCAACCAACAAATACCCCGAAAAAAGTTCACCACTGATGTAAATAGTTCACTACCGCCTAGTATTTTTGAAGCCTCGCCTTCAGAATTCCGTGAAAAAAATGAGAACTTGACGGCATAACTATAGGAAACATATACTTAAATGCTTCAGCAATGCCAGTCGGAAACGATACGTGTTACTGGCTGGAAGTGGAAAAAAACAAAAAAATGTAAAAAAATGCTATCATACTTCAATGCATGGAATCCTTTAAATCATTACTCAATGTATAACTTTGAGAACTGAAGTGACACAATGTCAAACTAGAAAGAATTTCAAAAGAAAAATAAGTAAGTAAAAAGAATAGAAGAAGAAAAATTCGATTTCAGAAAATAAGCTCAATGAGGCATGCCAAAGAACTAAAGCATTTAAACTTCTAAGAATAAAATGAAAACCACCAGAAGTGCTGAAGATATGCAACTTTTTTTAAAAAATGACAGCAACAGTCCTAAATCCTACTTTCATACACAAGCACAAACCTTCTATAAGAAGTTTACGAAAATCCAGCACCAAAAATAGCAAACGCTGAAAAACATAGAAGTAAATGTTTGCCCAAAAATATGAATTCAGAGGAAAAAAAAAAGCACTCAAAAGTAATTTCCTGAGCAGGCTTACTGCAGTCAGTTCAATCTGTTTGTTAAATTTGTTGACAACAAGAAAATGTTGTTGTTTGTTAATTATACCTGAAATGTAAGAATAGATGTAAAAATTCTTCTTAACTGTCGGAAAAAAATCAAGAACAAATTCTGATTCTAAGACCGTTTTTGAAAATAAAATTAGTGGGGAAAAAGTGAAGGAACTACCAAGCCACAAAAAATGTCACCAAATTGAACAAAAAACGAGGCAATAATTTAACCATCAAAAAAATTTTAATAAGAAGTGCTCAGATGAAAAAGAGCAATTTAATGATTAAGTAGCACCGTTCAAGGAATTCTGAGACCAAATCATAAATTTAGCACATTTATTATTTGGAAACATACAAAAATCCTGTAAAAAATTCAGAGAAAACTTACTAATAAGAAACAAAATAAGATCAGCGAGACAAATTTTGCAAAGGAAGGGAAAAAACAAGGGGAATGACGCGAATGAAATATTATAAAATATCTGCAACCAAAGCACGGCAAAAAAAGCTCTTTAACAAACAAGAAAAGTGAAAATTAGTAAAAAAAATTCTATTTAGTCTACAAATATGTTACCAACTGAGCACTTACTTTTGCTTACAACTTTAAGCGGTGCCTTAGCCAAGTTGCTGCCATGGCCATTCAAAGTCGAGCAAGTATAATAACCAGCATCTGACGGCTCAACTCCTTTAATAACCAACTGCGCATCCTCTAAAACTTTAATTCGCCCGTCAGGAGACCCTCGTCCAGGAAAGTAAAGTTCCTACAAATGAAAATATCACAATTCAAAAGCAAAATAAGAGACATAAAAAAAGCACTGCAAAAAAATACTAAAAACATCTTTAAAAGCACAAAAGACATCAAAAACAAAAGTGTTTACTACAAATATTCAATAAATTTTCACTTGTTCAAAAACTCTATGAAGGATTTTAAGTTTCGTGACATAAGGCCCAAATCTACCACTATTTCAATGTACTGGAATAATTGGTCTTTTTCTCAAAAACGTTTCCGCAAAAAAGAAGTTAAAAATGTACTGAACCTCCTAACTCTGACACTAGATTTTCAACGCCCTTCACTACTTTTAGAGAACAATCTATAAAACAGTGGCCAACGAAAATCTCTGTTCCCGTTACTGTATTGCCAACTGTAAAAGTTTCGACATTTTTAAACGACTGACACATGGAAGGAAACTATGCCCCATTAGAAAAGTAGCCAACGAAAAAAATCTACTGAAAATACCTGTTGTCCTTCCCGTAACCAAAAAAGTGCCGGTGTAGGATGACCCTTAACTTTACAGTGAAACGTCGCAGTACCGCCTCTCTCAACAGTAACTTCAACAGGTTTCACCAAAAACTGTGGTTGTTCATAAACTTCCAACCTGGCAGACTCCTCAATCACTCCTGCTGGATTCTTTGCTATGCATATATATTCACCCTCATCTGCTACCTCAACTCTGAAATACATATTGAAAATCTTTGAAAACTCGGTACCCCACTTCCGTACCGATAATGAAGCAAAGTTTTTCGATTGAAGTCCTTTCATTAAGACGAAGTCCTACACAGCAATTTACTGTAAGGCAAAAAATAAAAATAAAACTCTTTATACAGATCTTCTCTCCATAGACTTTTTTAGAATGCGTTTTTTTGGAACACTAACTTTTCTACAGTTAAGCCATCGTTGCCTTTAGAAATATATGCACGTCCAACAGGCATCGCACTGTCTCGCTTCTTCCATGAAATAGCTGGCATTGGATCTCCAGAAACCCGACAGTCAAATTTAGCTGTACGCCCAACTTCAACCGACAATCCCCTTGGTTTCGTCTTAAATCTTTTTTCTCAGATTTAAGCAAAAGGTGACTATAGTTTTCCAAAAGTAATTAAACTTTACCACAAAATAAGGTTTCTCATAAACTGACAGCTTCACTGGATTAGAAACTTTTTCACCAACCATATTTCTAGCAACGCACTGGTACATCCCAGCGTCTTTCCGTTCCACCTTAAGGCAATCAAAAAATGATTAAAAAAAACGAATAAAATTTAGAACAAGTTAGTACAGAAAAATAAGTTACATTAATTCTTTTAAAAAGGACCAACATTTTTAATGACCAGATTCCCCGGAAGATTCAAGGAAATTCTCCCATTCCCCGTTACCAAAAGCTCCTGTTCGTTTTTTCGCCAGCTAACAACCGGTTCAGGAAACCCATGAGGTGGAGAGCACTCCAAAATTGCATTCTGCCCCAGAACAGCCTGAATAAATCTTATAAAAATAAAACCAAATAGGTTTTAACTTTGAAATTAATTTAGACGTTACATCTCCAATTATTGATGATATATCACCTGAACTCCTCTTGGCCTAGTTCGAAAATCGTCTAGCAGTAAAGCTATCCTTAAAGAAGCTTCCCGCGACTTGGCGGTGCCATAAGCATTTTTTGCAACGCAATAGTACGTTCCAGCATCACTATCGTTTTTTCCTTAAAGAATAAAGATTTTACTTCTTGGAAAGCCTTTAAAAAACACCGACTTTACCTTACAGCATCGATAAAACTGGAAAAAGTAGATGAAAAATTTGCAATTATCGATAAGTCGGGAACATACAAACTCAGATGCTGATTGTCGGCCAGAAAATAGAGAATTAATCAGAAAACTAACCGCCATTAACCCTCAAGAGGAAAAGCGCCCCATTTTGCAGAATTAATCTATGAGACTGGCTGTCTTCTTTATTAGTTCTTACAGGTTTATCGTCTTTATACCACGAAAATTGTACATCTGGACCTTTAGCGCCACAATTTAGCGTTGCTGGTTCGCCCTTACCAATTATAGCGTCAAGTGGGTGTTCGGTTATAGAAGGTTTCAAGCTGTCTAAAAACAAGATTATTAATTTCAAAGAAATAATGAAAATTTGGCAAAACCAGTCACATTACAATGTCCGTTTTGCCTCATCCAATAAGCTGCTTTCGAAATTGATTATTTTATTTCTGCAAGATAAGAAAAAGAAAAGACAAGGTAATTACAAAAAAAGATTATATTCTTGAAAGTTATAATCTCCTTTAAAAAATTATTAACATTTTAAAATTATAAAAAAGGCAGAATCAGATGTTTCAAATAAAAATACAAACCAAATGCAATAACGCTCTGAACGATACCTGTTTCATCGCAGTGAACAAAAGTAGCTAGCAAAACGCAGAAAAGAAACCACGTATATGAACAGGTTCGAGAAGTGGCGAGGTCACGCATAGTGACCTCCCAATACAAAAATGACCTTCTCTAATTCAGATTTATAAAATAATTTAGGCTTTAAATATTTAATAGTTGACTGCAATAAATGAATCAACATCGAAACAAAAGTGTGAAGACCTGTAATATCATACAGGCTTACATCAGCCAGATAGTTCGCAGCCAATAGTAGTACTAAAAAATCGCCTTGTAGATGCTGAAAATGATGTAAATAAAAAACCTGAATTCCACGTAAACCAAAACTAAAGCTCAATATAAGAGCAAACAATATGCTTCACAGCATTCAACAAATATAAACAAGAAAATCAACGGCTGACAGAGCACAGAAAGAAGTACAACAAAGTGGTTAAAAATCCTCAGTTTCCAAACTTTCTCCAAACGTGACCATAAAGTAACCAATCACTGATATTTCTGTTTAGCACTCTATCCTACTGTTGGCATTAAGTAAAAAGAAAAATAAAAAAAATTCAAACAAGGAGTGAATGTAAGAAACAGCGGGTTCTGCTGCAAATCACTGTCATTTCTTAAATCATCAAAACGATAGCTAAAGCAAAAAAACTTATGCCAGATATGGGAGTAAAGGAAGTGAAAATAAGAATTTTTGAAAACAAGATACCTTTAACCGAAGGAGAGTAAGGCGGAATCTTACAACGTTTCAGTCAAAAAAATTCAGTGTCAACATTTATAAGCTGCCATAAATAGTACCGATTGTATGAAAAACTAACGGAAAAATACCAGTGAATTTAATGATATGCGAGAAGAAACCTTGGTTTGGAAAAAAGAGAAAACCTGACCAAATTCAACAACATTTCAACCACTAGCTATAAAAAAAAATATTAAACTTACTTTTTTCCCATGGTTAAAAAAGCTAATTATCAGGTAAAAACTAACCAATGTGGAAAATGAGACATAACTGTCAAAAAGTTCCAACTTTTATTTGAGATAAAAATATGTCCTTAAGAATCCGGAGAGTTTTAATCATCCAAATAAACTACTCAAGAGACTTAAACAAATTACAGTTAGAGAACCTATACTCTTCTACTTTTTAATAACACCACTATCTAAACAACAGACATTAAAATTTTTGCCTAGAATAAAATACAGAATGCAGTAAGTTACGACGAAAAAATGCCACAGTAATATTAAATATTCCGTCCAACAGGTGAGGAACCCTCTAATTTCTTAGAAGGTATGCAAACGAAACGATTCAACATCTTTCATACAAACCAATCATATAACACAAGACGACTACGTATAGAAAAAGTCTTCTCAAAAAATCAAACTTTTATAACTAAAAATCAACACAAAGAACCACTCATAATATATGTACCTAAATCTAATTCTTTATCAAAGAGTAAAAATCTTCTATAAAATTTGATAGTCGCACAATTCAATTATCAAAAACCCAAAAGAATACTCATTTAACCGCTTGCTCCCTGCCCAACCACGACTATCCGTCTAAACAAACTTAGAAAGAAAGCTCAGTAACTGCAAAGACAAACAGAAGCAGCTTTTCAAACTGCCGACTTTCTTCAGCTTCAAGCCAACTGCTTACACAAATCTAATAGTATTCTTAAAATAAATGAAATTTCGCTGCTTTCACAGAACATTTTCGTAGTTACTCTTCAAAATTTGCAAAAAACTGGAATAAAAAAGCCATTTATCAAAAAAATAATCATCAACCTAGGAAAAGTTTGTTATTCATTAGAAAACTTTTTTACCCCTTAAGTAGCTGTAAAAAAACCCATGAAACTCTTCGATCCCTTCCGTAAGGTGCCCAGAAACTACCACGTTAATGACTCATCATGGAAAACCATGAAAACTACATGGACCTAGAAAGTGAAAAAAAATACAATACTCCAGGATGAAAAAACGTGAATATAAGCGAAATGTTTTTGCAAAGAATAAAATTATTCCGAAGAGAGCTAACACTCGCTGCAATGGCTAAATTTAAACAGCGAAAACGACAATCTCCAATACAAATAGAATAAACTGCGGTGATAAAGATCTTTTTAGAATTTCCAGAATAAACTAGAAGGATATTACATCTTACAGTACTTGCAGAAGAAATTCGATACAAAAACTGCATTCAGTTTCTTTTTATCTTGAAATAATGTTCAATACAGACCCATTTCAATAGCAGAACATAAGTTCTTTGCTAGTTCTCATTTTACCTACACGCCACTGAAACAATGATGTTAACAATTACACAGATAAAAACAGATACACATACTGACATACGATAAACGTTTTGAAACAACTTAAAAAGCTCCTATTATTACCGTCCCTTTATGGTTTTTCACAACGGAAGAATTCATTACGACATTCTTAGAATTAAAATTTTACGTTCTTTCCGCTGTAAAGTCGTCGTAAAACACATTAGAAAGAAAAAAAGAAATGCAATAAAGTGTAGAGAAAAAAAATTTCCTACTAATGCTTGAAAAAACCTGAAATCCGCAACAAAATTCAAACCAAGTGCACTTTTCCAAACATACAAAGTTACAGGTATACATATACATATGAACACGCGTAATCATAGATGTATACCTTAACGCAGTAACACAAGCAGAAAAACAGAGATGCAATTGATTTTTCAAAAGCCAAGGTTCAGAAATAATAAACTGTAGTACCCAACAAAAACTACATCGCAAAATCCCTTATTATGCGCCATCAACTGAACTCAACGCAATTAATCAATGTTTCCTTCGCTAATATAACAGCCTAAATAAAACGATAATGAAAAAGACCACAATAATTCAGCATCTTAAAACTTGACATAAATTAAGATATAAGACGAAATTAGGTTAACAGTACAGTTCTTGTTATAAAAGCAAGAAAAACTTGTAAAACCAGCACTCTGTTCGCCGCTCAGAATGCTGTGCAATAATAAAACGAAACCAATGAAGAACGGTATCTAATAAAAATTTTCTTTTCTTCCTCTTTTTTTTTTTTTTCCTTTTGAGATTCCCAAACCCTTCTCGCTGTATCAGAGATAAGTGACTCGAAAAAATAAATAAATGAATAAAAATAAACAGTATGATCAAGTGAATTTTTTTTAAATTTTATAAATAAACTACTTCCCAAACCTTCTCCCCTTCTCACACCTAATTGGTACTCTGTGCCCAAAGAAGAAAAATCTTGGAAAATAGCTAGTTTACTCCAGCGTAAAATTCGCTTACACTCTTTTATATAGATGAGAAAGAAGCGTATCTTAAAGTATTAATAATAAAACAGATGTTAGCCAAAAATGATTTACATTATCTGAAAGTCAGAAAAATAAAGTACAAAAGATAAACAGAAAATAATCAAATCAGATTACTGAACAAGTAGTAATATCTTGCAGAAATAGATGCAAAAACTAAATAGCACAAATGAAACTGCAATTTCTCTCTTTTCAGAATATAATCTAAAAAACAAAAACAAAAAATAAAATATTTAAAGTTAAGCGTGATTCACACCAACGAATGTGACTGAAAGCTACAGAATAAAACGAAGTAAAAGCAAAAAAGAATCAATAACCGGCAATTTTTCAACGTGCTACAAATAGAAAGATACCAAAAAGAAAATGCAGGTAATAATAATAATAATAATAATAATAATAATAATAATAAGACAATAATAATAAATTAATTTTGAGATTTTTCGGAATCAGCTAATAATAGTAATAATAATAATAATCGTAATACTAAGAATAAATAAAAATAATAACAACAAAAATAAAAGTAATAATAATAATAGTGATAGTAGTAGTAATGGTAATGATAATAGTAATAGTAATAGTAAAAAGAATGATAACAACAACAATAATAATAATAATAATAATAATAATAATAATAATATGTTGTTCAAAAACAATTTCAGTTTACTCACCTCCCTCAATAGCCTTCCTTCCATTATTACTTACTGAAGGTTCAATTTGATGATATCGCTGTTCCCTTTAACTAGTCATAACTCGATGGTAGAACCACTGATAAAAACTAAAAAAAAACGCATGGACCAAAAACAAGATGCAGAAAACCAGTCAACCAGTAAACAATTTTTCTTCTCCTTCGAGCTTCAGCGAAAACAGTAGCAATACTAATATTTTATACAAGCAAAACGAAAGATAAAATGGATAAAAACAGAATTCTGAACAACAATCAACAAAGCCGTCATCAATGAATACGTCTTCGACCTTTTTCTATTGCCTTATCTCTTTCTCTTTTCTCCTCACGTTGCCCTCGCTGTTTTCCTCTTCATTCCCCACATCGTTTCAACCCTCTCAGCCTTCTCTCTTCTCACTACTCTTTTCTGCTTTCGCACATTTTCCCAAAAATAGCCGAATAAAAAAAATGTGAAAAACCAAAGTGATACACTGGCTACATAGATACCGCAGCAGAGAAACCCCATTTTTATTTTTAATATAACAACGCTTGACAACTGCTTTAAAAACGGCTTCAATACATGGATGTTTTTTTCGCCCTTCTCGTTTCCGCTGCTACTGCTGTTGTTTTTATTGTTAAATCTGAAAAATAATGCGGCTTTGCAACAAGCTGCAATACTTGACGACAAGAATGAATGAAAAAGCGAAAACGATGCCATGGGAAAGTTGAAAAAACTCATCGAATACTTGAAACGAAACTACACAACTCAGAGGGAAAAACCGCACAAAATTCAGATCTCAAACTAGTACAGAAAGTAGGTTAGTATAAGGAGTTTTTTTTTACTTCAACTTATAGAGCAAAAAACAAATGCATTTTCTGGATCAGTACTGCTGATTTCATAAGTGACACAAACATAAATGCTATAAATACTCAACTCCCATCAGTCTGAGCAGCAAATTTTGTGCTTCAAGAATTAGGAGAGGACAACAGCATTCAACTCCCCTTTTCGCTCCTTCACAAAGTCAAAAAGCAAAGTAAATAAACAAACTAAAAGCTATCAGGGAAGATCATTGAATTACAACGCCAAAAAAAATTAATTTTTTCTCTCTTTTTTTTTTGGCACCGTAAAACAGAACCCTGTCAAGTTAGAAAGCAAAAAAAAGAAACTCCTCCACTGTTTTCTGTCTTCTTCTCATTTTCCAAATTAAGTGTTTAGTTGATAACAAGAAATCGAATTGTTAGTACAGAGACATTAATCAAACATAAAATGTTTCATCATATGCTTGAAAGCCTACACGATACAGACGACAGTTTTTACATGTCGACCATAACTGAGCGTATATGTATCCTAAAAAAAAACCCACCCACTTTCCGTACCCTTTTTCACCTTATTTCTTTCCATTCAAAATCAGCCTCCAAATATAACCTAACAAATTATAGCTTTAAACAATAATACATAAGCGCTTCGCTTTCAACAAAATGTTCTCCTTTTAACCATAATCATTCTTCAGCTTGTCATTTCTTTCTAGTCTGCCTAACAACTTAACTAAATCCGTCGCATATAACGCGCACAAAATCAAACTTACTCTCACAGTAAAAGATGGAAGAAAATGAAGATTAGTAAAACAAAAATAAAAAATTAGAAGAAAATATAAAGAGGATAGGAGAGTGAAAGAAAAAAAAAACGTGAACAGAAAAAAAAATAGAAAAGCTGTTTTTGTTTCAAGACTACTTCAACCAGTAGTAATCACACTGGTTATTTGGCGCTTTAAGACTGCAATTACTAACAAACAAAATAAAAAACCTCTCCAAATACTTTGAAAAATAAAAAAATTTTGATGAGATGAGACTGAATATTTAACGACTATGCTCCTCCGTCCAACGCCTATGCAGCAGTAAGCCGCCAATAAACAAAAACAGACTCAACACACACTCACACAGACACAGACACACACAGACGCAGGAGCAGACACTGACATGGACACCAACACAGACACACACTCCTCCATTCCCCTACCCGAAGCGGTTCACGCCGTTGCCTGTGCTGCTCTGTTTGGTGCCGTAAAACTATTAACATATGTTGCAAGCAAACGGTTTTTAACAATCAGCAGCACAGAATCTTGCCACTACACCGACTAGCTCAAACTACAAGCGTCAACAGAGAGATGATATACTGATAGCGAGTCCAGTAAAGTAATCATGTCCAGCGAATAACCTACTGGCTATAACCTGCAATATCAGCTGCAACAACTGTGTCATTAACAACCGACAACTGTACCAGAGTAACTTAGTTAATCGAAAATCACTGCTCTCCCCTAAAACAGACTTGCAGACATACAAAAACACGTAAAAATACAAAGAGAAAGACATAAATACACAAATACAATGAACAAATTTTTATTTGACTAAGATTAAGGGTTCTAAGAACGCCCATTTAATCATCCCGACGCAGCGTCAAACCATAGAACAGCAACAGACCGCTTCCCAACAAATAGTTTTGTCCTTTAGTCACTAACTGAAAGTAACTTCTTCCTTCCGGCAAAAGGAATCCAAAATGATAAAGTTTCAATTAAGAAGAAAAAAAAAAGTGAGATCTACATAGCCAGTAGCATTAAAATATCAAACAGGTTTGCTTAATTACACAAATCTGATTTTGGAAACGTTCTTCTTTCTCATCTGCAAACGAATCTGGTGTACTGGAGAATTGGGGTACAGAAACGAAAAAATCTGGTTGTAAAGTACGACAACAATTGAGAAGAACTATAGCGAATTTCGTAGCTCACTAAATGACCTGATAGAGACAGCATTTCGGCAACTCTCAAGTCACAATCACTATGAACAACTGTCAGTTCCAGAAACCATCTCCTAAGTCGGTCTCTAGCGAGAAAAAAAAAAAAAAAAAAAAAAAAAAAAAAAAAAA
>UXUI01009432.1:6915-17787 GCA_900576705.1 Enterobius vermicularis
CACAAATTGTACAGCAAATGAAAGACCTGGAGACGATCCTCCGGCTTCTGAGCTATAAAAGCTTCCATTGCATCTTCAGTCGATGTTAAGTTTTCATGGAAACGTCGAAGTTGCTCAAGTACTTCTGCGGGAATCAGCGGCGATTCGCCCATCAGGAACCCTAAATTTAGCTATATTGTTAGAAAAAATCAAGCTTAGATTTACGTCGCCAAACTAATACAACATCATCAGAATCTAATAAGTCTGTCGGTACCAAAACCTTTTACAATTACAGGGTGAACCTAATTCACAGATTTCAGATCGAAAATCAAAGCAAATAAGTCGATAATATTTGGAGACTGAAAAATCCTCATCCAAAAGTGGAACAAACTTTTAATGAATAAAAGCGGAAACTGCCGTAGACTATTAAGTTAGATCCTTCTGCTTTCTTTCATGTAACGAATACCTAAGATGGAAACACAAAAAACAGTAACTAAAGGAACATGAAAAAAACCCCGACGATGAAGGTTAAAGTGATCAGCAATATATATCGCATTACAAAGAAAAAAGCCCACCAATATTGATTTTAATAGCGCGCTGACAGATCAGGACGGTGAGCAAAAACCCCCGAAGGACTGAAGCCAAACCAAATATCGGGCCAAGTGTTCAGATCAGACCTGTAATTGGGTCTTCGCCAAGTAATTGGCTAGCACTTTAGGACCCCTCACGACAATAGCAGCTTAGTGAAGGAGAAGTAGCCCAACATCAGTAGTTTGGTGTCGTAATGTCGAGAGCGATGTTGTTGGGCGTGCTCATATTATACCTGGTCAGAAACAGTAATGGTTATTCTAGAAATTTATAAATTCAATCATATTTTGGAGCAGATGTACTTCCGCTTTTCTTTAATCAGTGTTTGGGACACGTGAGACGCACTATGTGACAATTTTTAGCTGTATTTTGTCGTTCGTAATGGTAAAACAAATTTTTTTGTACTCTCGCATTTTTTGTTCTTCTTGCTTTTGAGCGATACGTTTTTCACTGCCACTTAATAGAGAAGAATGTCACTTTTTGTTGTCCCTAAAATAAAGTAAAATTATTCGGGCTTGTACAAGTTATAAGCCATTAAGTATTGGTTTGTAAAAAAGTGTTTATCAATAGCTGTGGAACTTCAGGTAAATATAAAACAGTCTCGTCTGTTTAAGTATGCATTTCGAATTTGTGATCAACCAGTACTGAAGAAGACCTGAAGTTATCTGTAAAAAATATATTATACGCTTCTTCAAGTGTTGGAGTGGATCATATCATTCATCGATTCATACATTGTTGATGTTTGAGTACTTTTATTTCAGCTTTGTGAAATAAAACTAATGCATCATTTGCACAACGATCCCTGTTATGAGTCCATTAAAGACAATAACGAAGAATGAGACACATAAGTGCTAAGTGCTGACATATTTAAAATTCGCATTCGGTCATGGGCCTGAGAAGTTCATAGCATACCTTAAATGGAATTATAGCGTCAGAAATGTTGTCACATAAAAGGCATGGAAGATTTGGCAATTGATGCAGTGGAACTAAAGTTGGTGCCAAGCTAAACTTTCAGCAGTTCATTGGGGGAGCTTTACTCCAGTAAGGGGAATGTTGCTTGATCGAGTCTCACTTGAGGTCTAAGCTTTGATTACCGTCAAGAAAGAAACACTATAGGGGATCTTTTAAAACCCAATGTGGAATTCAAAGCATTATTGGCTTATACATAACTTGCATTTTAATCTTCATTGTAACTATTTCGTCAAATTTTGAAGGGCTGTGATTGGTTTTAAAGACCTCTAAAAAGTGAACACTATCTTCATAAGTTGCATTTAAACTTGTTTGACCGTTTGCAATTAGAATTATTGTCTCAGCTATTGGCTACTGTGATCAAATCCTTACCCTGCTTGCTTCACGTTTGTTTACTAGAGTTGCGGTTTCTGGTGAAGGAAGTTTCTTCACTTCAGTAGCGGCATTTCAGAACTACGCTTCTACGCGAGGCTTCATGAAGGGATAATCGGAGGAGAGCAGGAACCTGGAAACGGAGAAGAGGGGCAGGAGAAAAAAATTCTTTTTCTTATCGCTTTTACTCTTGGATTTTTGGGTTGCTGCGATGATGAAGGTTGGTAACCTGAGTTATTTAAATTCAGCCTTTTCTGTTCTTGCAAGACGTAAAAAAAGCAAAAAAAAAATCTAGTCAGAGACTGTCAGAAGACAAAAAAAAACACTTTGCAGTGACTCAAAGATTCTGTTTAATTTTGTCTTATTTATATCACTAAAAAAATTAGTCAAGATGTACTAAAAAGTCCTTAATTCGACCAGCATTTTCAAAGGAACGAGCAGCGGGAGACTTGGCAAGACAAACGAACTAAGGCAAACGTATGTAACAGTAAGTACGGGAAGTAAGGAGATACACTTTGCTGGGAGAAGCCATATTGAAACTGAGGAAAGGAAGCTGTTTTTCTTTTGTTCAAAACCTGGAACAGTGTACAAATAAGATTTATTAAGTCTGTTTAAGTCGAACAGTTACTAAATAAAAAAAGAAAGAAAGACTTCTGAACTTTAACGAGAGAAGTTAGTTTTGAAATAATTATCTAAAGAAAAGTTTATTTAATGATGGTCAAGACTGCAAGCTTTTTGTTCTCCGCAAGTTGCAACCATCTAATCTGAGCAAAAAATTAACGGTGAAAGATAAACTGTACAGCAGATTCAAGAAATAATATTCCATACAAGAGGTGTCTAGATCTAGAAATATCCCTTGTTTATTCTCTAAAAGACAAGTATCATAGTTGCTGGAATAAATATGAATGAATACTTTTGTACTGACAGGTGCAGAACAGCTGTTTGTCTCAGCTTTTCACAGATACTTGAAATTGACAAGATTCAAATGCTTCGAAAGTGACTCAAAAAACACCTTAAGGAACAACAAATGTAGATTTAAGTCTTTCTTTATAAAATGGGTAAAATTTAGAACTTTTGTTAATTCCGTTCATCCTTAAGTTCTGTTGATTGATTACGATTGGTTGAAAAAGTGAATAAGTGGTTTTTTGACTTCAAAAAGGTTTAGAACTGAACGTGATCAAAAAATAAAACGCATATACGTAATATAAAATAATTCAATCATTAACCCTTTAATCCTAGAAATCCTAAAGCTAATTGTCACATAAATGATCGTTTCTTACTAAGTCTATTGGTGCCATTGAGTTTTTACTGCACATAACAAATTTCATTCCGATGATACTTTTAACCTCTCAAACTGAAGTAGCAAAAATCAAATAAATTTAAGTCTAATGTGAAATCCTATTAAGAGTTCCTTTTAAGGAAGATATATGCCGTACTCGAACAAGTTAGATTTCTTCTGCTTACCAAAAGTACAAATTTTGTAACAAATAGTGTTCGGGTAGTTATGGTTATATAAGGAATTAGAAAACCAGTCTAATTAAATTAGCCGTCAACGAAGTGACATGAGGAAAACCTCCAAATCCAATGAATTTTGAGACTCCAACCATGACTGCTGGAATATAGAATCGGCATCAGTCGTGCACACATTGTCGCGGCTAATAGACAAAATTTTTGAATTTGAAAAACAACTACTGTAACTGTCTCTCTAGGATGCCCTAAAAGGTCTTTATTCCCTAATACTACTGCTGTTAACGCAGTTAGCGTTTACTTTTCATGGTACTTACTAATAACTTACTACCACAATACCCTTTACTCTACAAACATCTCAGACCTTCTGGCCTTATAATGACTTCTAAAGTATGCCTACAACGGCAATTATTAATCGGAATTACCTCAGCTTCTTTCTGAGAGTAGCTGCCAACGAGCACAACGACTCGGGCAAAAGAAACACTGCAGCGGTTGTAACAAGACTTAATTCTTTATTGAACCAGATATGAAAAAACCACTTTCTAACATAACATTATGTAATACCAAGTACAAGATGAGTCACCGGTGTTAACCCAAACGTAAAATACAACAAGGAATCCTATAACTTATTAGCTACTTACTGCAATCACCAACATGGTTTCAACAGCAATTTGGCAGATAAGTCCAATATTTACTGAAAACATAAATCTCCTAATTAGAAGTTAGGCAATGATAAACTGCTTTTTTCTGCACAACAAAATGATCTCTCTTCAAAGATAGCAACACAAAAACACTAATCTTAACTAGAAAGAACACTCAATAAAGAATACCCTCCAAAAACTAAGTACAATTTTTGGCCCAACCCAAGTCCAGATGACCTAGTCTGTCGTTTTTTCCAAGACCCCCCTAGAGGAAATCGCAATGATCATGGGCATCCATTAAGTGCTTTCATGCATGGTCGCAACACTTCAAACAGGCGCCTCAGCTAAGTAATCTTATGGTGAAGTCACAGAAGAAGTAAAGTTAAGTTTTGTTGAAGAGAGAATTTCAATGAATGTAAGTCTTAATTGACTTTAGATAGACAAGAAGAAATCAAAACATACATAGGATCAAACCATAAACAAACAAATAATAATGATAGTATTAAACTAACTTAAAATACAACCAATTTCAGAAACTTAAGATCACAAAATTTGATCCCCTCTTTTTTTTCAACTATCTGGGACAGTTGTCCTCTTTTGATCTCTTATCTTTTCTTTTTCATGTTACCTCACTCGACGTGTTCTTACAAAAAATTTATGGTCGCTTGCCCCAAGAAGAAAAAGCTGAAGCGGAAAGAGGAAAGAAAAAACAGCTTGACATAGAAATAAAACCGATGACACATTAAAGACCCGTGTCTGCTCAAAAAATATAATTGGACTAAACAAACCTAAATGAGCAAACTTTGGAAAGGTGAGAAATTTGAAGTTGTTGTTACTCAGACTGTCAACTTATTTTCTCAAGAAGCAGGTAGCAGTTTCATTTTGATTCGGTAGCTTTATTGTCTTTACTGGTTATAGCGAAAGAGAGATACATTTCATTATAATTAGTGTTCACTGGATGAAAAAAAACGTGGAGCACCAGACTGGAAGAGCTCCGAATATACTTCCTGTTGGTTCCCCGCACACTTCGCGGGCCCTAATTCCCGCAGTAATTCTCAGGTTTTCAAAAAAATCAGATAACAGACTTGAATGTCAAAAAACCACAGTTTGAGACCCCGAATAACAATCTTTCCACTCCAACAATACCAAAAACAATTTTGAAGTGAACTTGAGACAAAATATTTCGTTCACAATCTACATTACTATCAATGGAACACTTAATAAAAAGTTGCAAAGCGAAATACTGCACTCTAAGAAACCTGATAGCTCCACTGTATCAAGCTTACAACTTTCACGCAGAAGCCCGCAACAAAAGCGTTGCCCCTCGAATTTCCCTGCGAGATTAAAGACTACACCAATCGTTTTTCCCAGGAACAAAGAGCTTTTATTTACAAGTTAATATCACATACTAACCAAACGAAGTGACAGAAAGGCCATGACCATAAAATGCAAAAGGCACAGTAAACTACAAAAAATTATGCACTTTACGGTGGCGGAATGTGCCGTAACTCCTCATACTCTAAATTTTTTTCAAAGTGTCTATTTCCCAAACCAATTGTAAAGAGACGACAAAGAAGGTGTAGTTCTTACACTTTCGCCTTGCCGACCAGTCTTCTTCCGTGAGCTAATGTTGACAGCGGAAGCAACAGTCCGAAGGGGCTCTCCAGGATTCCTCTACAAGTGCTTTCCTTTCATTTTTTATAAAGGCTTTGAGAACCGAATTTTGTAAAATAAAGATAAAAAAGCTATATAAAACTTACAGATGCTTTTGACAGCCTAGAAATAAGGGTAAATCTTGGAACGTCAGTCACTCGCGGCACAATATCAACTACTGCTGTATACGATGCACTCAGTGATGGTTCCTTTGAAGTAAATGAGTCGCCAAAATGAGGGGCAAATAAAACCTAAAAACTTGTATATCATTACTCAATATTAAATGTAACTCCGCTTAATTTAACAAACTTCACAAACCAACATTTTAATGCAGCAAAAATTTACAGAGTAACGTTGCGCAGCTATACGAGCGTTCCTCGCCAGAAGATTACTTATAAGGCTCAAGTCAAAAGGGTCGACTAACGCCTCGAATTGTCCAATTAGGTGACGCACAGGATCAGTAGAGAACAAACAATTTAAAAGTCGAACATCAAAAAGGTACTGCACTGCTATACGTGATATTAGTGGTTTATTCTGCTTTAACACCTCGCCATAAACACCACCAAGAATAATGCCCAATTTTTCGTTGAGATACATACGAATCCGCCTGGTGAACATGTGGCTCAGTGAATGTATGGATATCTGTAAAAAGTGATTGAGACTGCAGCAACAAGTCAAAATAAGTTACTTTTTTAGTTTATAACTCTTGCAAGCAAATTGTGAAGAGACTTCAACACTAGAACTTCTGAAAATAAAGACATTTTTCAAAACTGAAGTTCTAGTTACCAACCTTCGCGCAAAGGCTGTAAAGAAAGCCATACAAAACGGACGTAACTTGCAAGGGCACTTCAACGACACCAACTTCTGGTAACTCCACTTTTTCATATTCCTGCAAATTCGCAATGTAAAATAATATGAGAAAGAAGAGGAATCACCAATGACTAACTCCACTTTCACCCCTCCTAAATTTAATGTAGATGAGATGAGAAAGTTGAAAGCCCATTAGCTCTTCTACCTTCAAAATCGTTCCTAAAAGGTAGCAAACGAAAATTCAATACTAATTAAAAAATAAGATTTTGGCTGTTCTATTACAAAGCGGCCCCTAATAAATTGAAAAAACCAAAAAATCTCTTTGACATTTGGTAGCTTTCTTACTAGGTTCTTGTACGTCTTCCTTAATTCTTAAACTGAATGACAAATTTACTCGACTCTAAATGGCGGCTTTGTCAGACTGTGTCTCCAAGAACAATTCGAAGCCGGAAAGTGTCCCAAGTTCTTGTCCTTCCAATCACTCAAATTAGTAATAATTACTCCTCACTCATCCTACGTCATTACCAACTAGCTACTTCTTCAAAAATCCTGAGCCAATTGTCTCAAATAGAAAAGTAAAAACCTATCAAAACTTACTAGGTTGCTCAACTAGTGTCTATAACAAAAAATCAGTTACCTAGTGATATTTTTCAAGTATAATTTTAGATTAGAAAGCTTAGCGGATAGAAGAAATCCTGAAACCGCGAAAACAAAACACAACATGCCCAGTAATTTTTAAAGTAGAAAGTTAAGGGGATTCATAAACAGTGGTGCTAATTAAGGGAAACCATAACCCCCTTTTCCTTCTCCTACAGCTCTTCAACTTCTAGTAATAATTAGCAATCCCATTAATGACAATTAACTCACTTGAATATATGAAATAAATGCGAATGGATCGAAACATATTTCACCGATGCTTTTAATGTTGGAGGATTCAAGACACTCTCCTACTAGTGCATCTAAGAAATCGCTGAAAAGAATTATAATGTAGGCTAAAACAGTGAAAACTGACACAATTTAAAAGGCGCATTCTTAAAAAGATAAAATACTGTTAAAAAAATAAGTTCCAGAAATGCAACTCAGTTACATCTGAATTCACAGACAGACCAGAAATGTTTTTCAGCCGTCGTTCGCAAGAGATTAGCACATTTTCCAATTTTTTCGTTATTACCAGAAAGGCACAAAGAAATTACAGAGTTTCTAGGCCTTAAGAGCGCCAAATATACACGTGTCATTATCAGAGAATGCTCTTCTTTTGAACCAGTGCTGTGAACGTTTTCCTCGACTTTAATTTCGCATAAACTAGAAAATTTCAAACAAATCCACTTATTACTAATTAAAATAAAACTGAGCGACGCTGCAGTATAAACACAAATAAATTGTGGTATTTTCCAGTGCACGAGAAAACTTATAAAAAAAGAAAGAAACGAAATAAATAAGACGGCACTTTGACAAGACTTCAACAACTGAGTCCGCCAACTGCTCATGTAACTGTTGCAAGTCACTTTCTTTTCCTAAAGCTTCATACTTCTGCACTTTTGCGTGAAGACATCGAAGATCGCTATCAAACTGTTCTACGAGACTGAAAGAACAAAAACTGATAAATGTCATAACTCATAAAAAACTACCTGACCAACTTACCCAACAAGCTGTTCTGAAACACCACAGGCCAATAATGGTTCAAAACGAGTACTTCTTTTCTTAAAAAGAGACGGCGGATGACAGTTTACAGAAGGAACTTTAGACAGAAACGATTTAATAATGTCGTCTAATTCAGAAGAGACAAGAACCTAAAGTAAAAGTTGAAACAATTAGCGAAAGATGCCGAAAAAATGTCAGCAGTAATAAACTGAGAAGGATGAATAACCTTAAACCTATCGCGGATTAAATTCTGGAAAAACTTCTGGTACACAATATCACCACTGCCGATGACAGGCCAATCCTAAAAAATCTTATTCCCAACAGCTAAAAAACGATTGCTACTCAAAAAAAAAATTTTTTCAAACCTTTTCAAACGCTTCCAAAAGAACAGTTAAAAAATCTAAGACGCTAGATGTACTTTCAAATAAACTGCATTTTTGCTCCACCATTTCTCTTGATGCCACGCAAATCCTAAATACAGTACTACTATATAAAATAACAGCAAATTTAAAGCATTAACTAAAAAACATGAAACATAAACAGCTTAAAAGTAACAACGATGTACAATAACTAAAGCGATTTAATAACCAACGTTTCTAAAAATGTGGAGCACTGCTCCTTGAAGGTTTCTTGATCAAGAGAATCCAGCGAATGTGGCACCTTGTTTTCAGCCAAATGTGAGATTTCTGTTTGTAAACAATTAGAAAAAGATAACGGTTCATCGCTAATGCACTGGTCAACAGCTTCTGAAATTTATAAAACCAGTTGACGCTCTTGAGGAAAGTTATTCAATACTTTCAAGGCTGTATATCAACGGTAAGCGTAATAATAATAAAAACGAAACATACTGTAAACTAACTTGGAATCCAATGGAAAGTATAAAAGAAACGCAAAACGGCTCCCAGTTGCCCATCAATAAATAGCCGCTGAATACACTCAAAACTTCTTCTAATATTCCAAACAATTTTTATGAGCGAACGAGATTCCGCGAGATCTTTTCTTATAGAAGACTGAAATCGGAATAGCTGCTTAGGTTTTAAAAACCTCATAAAAATTGTAAATTTTAGCAATGATTATGGCTATTATATTCGTTACTAGAAAAAGAGGTGATTGTAAAGGTGTAATAAGGTACTCTATCAATTCAGATTTAAGAGGAATGCGAATCTTCCGCTTTTCCCCATCAAACAATAAGTAAGCTAATTATGCTTTGAAAAAAACTTAATAAACTATGAAGGCCCTATGGTGGCAATTAAACCCCCCGAGATAAAGGTGTAGCCGCTCCGTTTACAGGAACAAAAGGTAAAGTATTTATTCAAATAGAATCTAATCATCCTCACATAACCTTCTATCGTTTACCAGATGTGTACTAAAACGTAGTAAAAAACCTCATGAAAACGAAATATTAATCGCACTTCTGAAGCAAACTTTCATGCCGCTCCTGTCAAAAAAACGTCATGGCACCATTTTAGTCAGCAAAGTGCTCATCAGCAAATAAAAGAAAGACAAGGCAAATACATAGATTTGTTCCAGTAAGTTTATTATAAATTCCAGATTTTCTTACTATCTTCAAAGCCAAATATTCGTACCCATCCTTTATGGACTAGGCCTTTCCGGCCAAGCACTGGCTTATAATATAAATTTTTTCTACCAGTTTGTACCACCGTGTACATGCACGGTTTAAGATACAGTCAACAACTACACAAACCTAATCCTCCTTACAATTAACCTGTTGCCATCACATTTGCCCATTTCATTTGCCTAAGTAGTTGAAAGTGACGTAGCGTAAGAAAACAGTGCATAAAATACTCACCGTTTTGCTATCCAAAAACAATTTCAGAAGATCAGGAATGGACAATTTTTTTAATACACCAATAGCAACCAGTTGATTTACTGTCTCCCCTGGTGTTGACAGGTCTCCAAGACTGGCAACAAATTCGTCCTCTAGACTAAGCCGTAATCGGATTAATTTCGGAGACAAAAGTTTAACTAACGCTGAACCTTGAGTAGATCGCACTACTTCTGCAGATAGCGTACGATGAATGCTTTCAACCAATAAAAGTACGAATACATCTGATAACGGATCCATCGTTCCAATCTCCAAAGAAAGAAAGGATGGAAGACTTATCATAAAACGGACCATTAAAAAAGCCTATTTGTCGTTTCACAATACAGAACTTACTAAAAAGTACAACTTATTCAGCGCCGACAATTGAATGTACTGCTGCCGTGCCAACCATGACAATGATGTAAAAGAACGGTCAGACACTGCCCCTCGAATCTCTCTCAACTTGTTTGCAAAGGCATCGGCACTTTCAGTGACCTTCCTGACAGAACTGGAAGCGTCAAGTACATCTCTATACCGCCTTCCGACCATTTGCCTCAGTTCCTCCTTCTTCTCTTCCAAGTCCACCCTAAATACTAAAAAAAATATAACTGCCTCCATAATAATAATAAAATTTTTAGGGTTAGTTATTGGACGAAAAGGTACAGCAGGCACCATGTAAACATCCTTGGCTAGCGTGCCTACCTGACTACACTGCGCTTAAAATCTTTTATAATTAAAAACACCCATTCACTGAATTATAGCATCAGAACCACGAGGTAATGCCATGAACTTACGTCAATTCCGAATATATTCTCTGCAAGTCATTCACATGCAAATCCCGCATCAACCGTTCAATATCCATTGCAATTTACCGAGAGTTCCTTTCACTTCTATAAATAAATCACGGTACAAGATCGCACTAAATTT